>JAQIWA010002747.1:0-12363 GCA_034693305.1 Eueremaeus valkanovi | reverse complement strand
ATTTATGTGAATTTTATTTTTGAATTTATTGTATAAATATTCAAATATTTGGCTAATTCTGTTGCTCTTTGTATAATATTGTGAAATCTGATTGAATTCAATGTTTGTACGAATGTTTCAATTTCTAATTCAAACTGATTTGCATAATAGTGTATAAAATTATAATTATTTTGTTAAAACAGAATAGCTTTTCAGTGACACTGAATTTCGTTAAGAAAAACAAAAATTTCATTTAAATTTACGCTAACACTGATTAACTTTAAATTTAAAATCGATACGGGTGTAAATGGATTGTCTAAACCTCGTATATAATAGAATAGTTTACAAGTTTCGCGGCACTGGTTATACTTTTGTTGCTACTACTACTGCACAATTGACCAAGTAGTTTTATTGTGGCTGTAATTACTAATAAGATATAATTTATCCAAAAAAGAAGCCGGCTTAATTTTTAGCGAATAGCAAGCCCAATTGGCAAGCCACTGCAAAAGGCAAGTTCTGTAATCTCTTGCTTTTCATTACTTATTCAACAATTATTATAAAATTGGATTTATTTTGAAAAAATTCAATTGGTTTGAAGGCATGATTAAACTGCAGATAATATTTGCAGATTTTCTTTTTATACATTCACTTCATAACACTTTACTCTATATATTATACTGTACTGTCATTCAGAGACCCAGGATTATTTTGATATGAATTATAAATTATAATTGATAATTCATTAATACTGTATCAAATTCAGTCCTGTACATTCTAAACCTGCTTTAATATTTATATTAATGGGCAATGGGTCTGATGACAGAGGGTAGGCCAGAAAATTCTGAACAGGGGGGGTGACTCTTCCCTAAAAGCAAGTTTTCCCCCTATTTTTGCCTCCAAATCATCGAAAAACAGAGGAGGGGATCAGCCTTAGCCAAAATCACAGGGGAGTACACCCCTGTATCCCCATTGCCTATCTCTGATATTAATGTACTTTTTATTTTACTCAAACCATATTTCTTATCAGAGATTCTTCAAAAATATTCTTTATATCAGAATTCTTTCTCCGCTTTTATTATCGATTAATCGTTAAAATGTTTAATTCAAGTGAACACTCGTTTCTAATAAATCTTCGGAAGAGTTGTATTGAATTATTACTTTTAGTTTTCAAGTTTATAACTAACTTATTATTTGTGGTAATACTTGTTATTATAGTAATAGAAATTATTTTCTTTCAGCTTTTGATTCTTAGCATTACTTATTTATATTTCTATACATTTATATACTTTATAATTGTATTCCAATTATTAACTCTTATAATATAAGCTATTATTATAGTATAGTTATAATTAATTGCAATGTAAGCGACAATCGATTGAATTTAACTTAATGTCAAACAGAATACTATTATTATAATAATAATTATCCATAAACTCAAGCATTTCTTTTTAAGTAGCTTTCAATTGCAAAACTCTATATTCTTAGGAAATTACGATTTTCTGACAATATTTATAAGACTTAAATCAGAACTTAAGTACAGATGAGAGCAAAACTTTGAACATTTTTCAATTCAAAGCTTTAAGCAAAAGATATAATTAAAATTGATTGATCTAGTTAACACATATATACAGTATATATTATACACCAGATTTTATAAACAAGAGCAAATCGAGTGAAAATTTCCTTATATTTCATTGAAGTGCTTTAAAATCCTTGAGAGAAATGCACATAAATTCTGAACAATTCGTTAATTGATTCCGAATTTATTCTAATAAAAACTGATGCATATAATGACTGTAAACTGTTTTTAAAGATATTCTTCGCATAAAATGCAAATTTTCTTATACTTACTCAAGAATAGAGTGTTTTTTCATACTTTTTGTTTTTGAAGCTTTTCATTCATTTCACGTCAATCTTATGCAAAAAGAATGAAAAAATTTGATATCAACACAAAATGATAAATAGTTTGATAATTTGCATCAAAGATAGCAAGTCTTATAGTCCTTGTGGTCTTCAGTCTCCACTTTCAAAAGTAAACTTCAAATAAATTAAAAATATAATTATTTTAAGGGTTGGCCAAACATCTAAGCCCAAGGGTGTAAATGTAATCAGGCAAAGAATGCATATTGAATTGAAATATATATTGATTTTTATCTTATAATTCAAATTTTACCCCAATTTGGCTGCAATTAAAACGATATGTCAGACAATTGACGGTTCGATTTGTTGCAAGCTTTTATAAATGAGCCGGCTCTTTCAAACATACAAGGGTAAGACTAATTTGTCGTCCAAATGTGACACATCATAAATATTATTTGAAAGCGCAAAGCCACTGTTAAAACCTAACTGGCCTATCAGTGCTGACTGGCCATCCATGAATATATGCTTATCAGTACTTCTAAGGCGACTGTTCTGCCGCTCGAGAATTCAATCGAGAATTTTTGTAAAAGTGTTTTATAATTCAAGAGATTCTGATTAGATATTCACTCTTTATATATATTTAATAGAAGTTTTTCAGCAGAGAGAGAGAGAGAGAGAGAGAGAGAGAGAGAGAGAGAGAGAGAGAGAGATTCATTTGTATGAAATAACTGCAAAATATGTTGTTATTCACTATATTCACAGTAATTATTTAAACGGAACCAATTCATTGAGAAAACTGTTCTGGGCTTCTGCTGCAGATGTGCTGGCAGTTTGGCTGGTCTTTCAAAGAAATCTAATGTTCGCTCTAATAAGTAATGGAGAATATGCTATGTGTTATGAGTGCACATCCATTGCTACCGTACAGTGCAGTACAATTAGCACAGTTAGTGTTGCATTCGTTTCAGTCGATAAACTTCGCACTATTTTTAATATATGAGATATAAAGTTGAATCTCAAACAAAATTATATATTTTCTCAATTCTTCTCATTCTTATTCTTGCCTTCAATTTCTTGAGTCACTCTATGATTGTTTTCACTGTTGTTTAGGATATTCTCTTCCCTTCTCTGCACTACTGTTCAGAAACAAATGCTTTTTCCTAATCCGATGACATGAGTTGTCATCTCATTTTCACTTCTTTTTCCTTACATTTATTTTTCTTTTTTATATAATCAAAATATTTGGCGCTCAAAGAGCTTGTATTTATTGAAATTGCGTTAACTCTTCTTTCATTTCAACTGACATTTCATTTTAAGCAAAAAACTTTTAGTCATTGTTTTGCTTTTGCATTATAGCTAATGCTTGACTCACTCTTACGCTCCGATACGTTCAGTCAGAATCAAACAGAAAACACAAAACACTAAACTGAGAAACACAGAGAAGAGAGCAATACTGCAATACTCGGCCCAAACAATATTTGGCGGCAATCCATATTGTTAGGGGTGACCAGGCTAGAGCAATTCAATAGGCATATGATATGATAGAATAAATGTAAGTTATATAAAATATAGAACGAATCCCAAAAAGAATTGAGCAGGGTCACATGAGAGGTAAACATGGCGGCCAAAAGGGTTTATCTTGATCAATTTGATCAAATGCATTGCCTTTGACTACATTTTTGATAAGCAATTCGGAAATTCATGAAAGGATTGCCTGAAGGAAGAGAAGTCAAAGTACTGTATATTCTGTTAATTTCAAACCGAGATTACATTGGCTTTTATACCCCCTTGTTAATTGTATATATTTCGGATACAGCCTCGGATGTGTAGAACACTATTGACAATAAGTTATAGACAGTATAACAAAAATATAATATAAGGCAAGAAAAGTAAGATATGTTTTGCATCACTGAAAATGGGTTTAACTCTTATTTAATGTCGAAAAAAGAGCGAAAAAATTGAAGCAAAGAAATAGATTTGCGAATTAAGAAAGGCTTTGCTTAGCCTTCAGTCTACAGTCTGTTGGGTTGCTCTGAGAGTTATGTTTTCGCATCGATATTATATAATGTTATGTTAAGTCGGGTCAGAACGAAGAAATAATAGATATTTTCTGATAATTTTAACCTTTCTTTATATTTGTTGGCATAGATTTATATTTGGCTATAAATTGTCTAACAGTACAGTATGTCTGAACGGAACGCAAAAACAAACTATTGATTCTTCAGATTCTTCGCTCTGATATAAATACTGTTTGCAAGAAAACCTATTGTCATGTATTGGATGAAAAAGTTTTTAGTCAAAAGATATTCTTTATTCGCACAATAGCCTCAGGGAATAAATTTGAAAATCAGAAACTCTGTTCTCAAGAGAAATATTTGTTTTAAACAAATCGTATGGTTTGGAAAAGTTTTCTTAAAGTTTAAAACAATCGGCGAATGGTTTATACCATAAGACGAGTAGAAAAAGATTTCAATTCTGAGCCGAAGATTGTATTTGATTACCGAAACACTGGAAATATTTTGAATTGAATTTACTAAATATTTATTTTATTTAACAATTCTCCTCAATATAACTGCAAATCTTAATAATTTTAAACAATTGTGACTTCACTTGATTGACGTATTCCTAAACTTTGTTTATCTTTTATCCTCTTTTGCTAACATTGACTCTTCAAATGATTTCAAATCATTGACAAGACTTGAGCTCTAATGAAACGAATATAATTCTATAGATAGACTGTAAGTGTAAGTCTAACTCTAACTCTACTAACTGTACTGTAGTCTGCACTGTCTGTACTGTCTGTACAGTGTATTGTATTGTATTGTATTGTATTGTAATTTATTTTACATCCATAGCAAACACTGTTCTGTTCTATGTCTTGACCACAATCTCTAACATCAGAGCAATGCCTGTGTTTATGAATGCATTGGATTGAGCGATGAGGAGAAAAATCAAATCTATTTTTATTGTCAATGAAAGCAAAGCATTGAAGCGTTTAATTCAGTAAATGACATAACGATTGCCTTTAATAGTATATTAGTTTTGAGTCCAATTCAAATATAAATATCCAAAATATAACTTATCTCTGATATACTGAATAACTTAAGGCATGAAAAGAATAAGTGGGAGAGAGAGAGAGAGAGAGAGAGAGAGAGAGAGAGAGAGAGAGAGAGAGAGATTTGTATTAATAAATGCGAACAAAAGTACTTTTCAAGTGTAGAGAACGAAAAGATAAAAACAATTATTTTTCGCTGAATTTATTCGTCGCATCCATTGCTCGCAATCATATACTTTCATACAAAGTATTAAATTAAATATTTTTCTCAACAGTTTTGTAACAAAGCTCTGAATTCTAAATATTAATATTGTTTTATAAATACATAAAATTTGACAAAAGACTAGTGAATATAGATTCGCAGCTGAGCTCAGTTCTTCATATTCTCTGTATTTAATGAATAATTGAGTTTTCATTATATTCTTCTAAACGATAGACTGTTTCGAAATAACAATATTTTTCTGACTATTTTTTATTTTGCCGAATATGAGATCGAGTGAGAGATCAGCGAAAATATAAGAAAAACAATGCATTTGAAGTAATTTTTGTGATTTCTCAATAGATTTTAGGCTTTACCTAAAAAATTTGTAAATACCAGTGCAGCTGCAATCTGGCTCTAGACAACTGTCCCTAAAAATAAACACTGAATACTTAGCCTAAAGAGTATGGCCTAAACTAAACTCCAATATTATAATCAGAGCTGAGATCAGAGCAATACTTACACTACAGTGAA
Source organism: Eueremaeus valkanovi (assembly GCA_034693305.1). Classification (NCBI taxonomy): domain Eukaryota; kingdom Metazoa; phylum Arthropoda; class Arachnida; order Sarcoptiformes; family Eremaeidae; genus Eueremaeus; species Eueremaeus valkanovi. The sequence continues at coordinate 6,739 of JAQIWA010002747.1, read as the reverse complement.
GGTTATGTTTGAGACCAAAAGCAATTTGTTTGAGATTTGTTTCAATGAGAAAATATAAGAATAAATGAAATATTATGTGCATATATTGATTGGGGACACCAATAGATTACATCTTTGTCCGCACTATCAATACTTTCCATATTGTGTTCAATCTTGTGGTGAAGAGCGGCGACTGCACTGATTGATCAACTTGTCATCGAAGACATTACGTGTACTTTTGCACAAACAATTGGTTCGTGTCTTCAGATAACAGTCAGACATGCAAAACATGCAAAACATTAAAATCCAGTCTAAATATAAGTATATCTTATGCTATAAGTGCTGTCATTGTCTAACACTGTTCACCATTTTCGTGAACAGACTCTCCCAAAAAAATATTGCATTATATCATATGTTAGTTTCAAATCAAATTGAATGCAAAAAACATCAAAAACCCTGTTATTATTTTTGTCTTTTTGTAAATAATTTGTTTGATTCGCTCTCTCTCTCTCTCTCTCTCTCTCTCTCTCTCTCTCTCTCCTCTCCCTCTCCCTCTCCCTCTCTTCATAATCTCTAATATTGTAGATTTTTGTCAGCGATGTTCGTTTCCGGACAGTTATAGTTGTGATAATGATTGACACAATTTCGACAATTTTATCCGACATCTTATTAATAAAAGTTTAATTAATAATTTGTAGTTCAATTCATATTACTGTGTAATATAAGTAGAAATATAAGAATTGAAAATAAATGTCAACTTATTAGAGATCTTAAGATATAATTGTTTAATAATTTTAAGGAGATTTTGATATAATTTATGGGAATATTCATTATTTACGATAAATATTGTGAACATAAATAGTGTCTATTACTCTACAGTAGTGTAGTATAGATCAGATAGTATTTGATTGTAGGGCTAGGATGTGGTCATGTGGTCAAGTAATCTATCAAAATCCCCTCCAAATTGATTCTCATATAATATTTAGAGAAATCCTTTCGACGAGTATTTTATTTATAATTTTACAATATATTGAGAAGTATACGAATAATACCCGTAAATATACATCTCTGAGTACGGCTGAGCTGAGTATGAGAGCACAGAGACTATGGCGTCATTTGAGGAGTAGTGTAGTACCAAATTGTCAGCTTTACTCTTAAGCATTAAGAAGCAAATAGTCTCTTCATTTATCAACATTATGTCTGATTTATTCTTCGTTGGTAATAATGATGATAGTCTTCCCAAATAACTTGTCTTTAGAATCCATCACAAGATCTTATATTCGCCTTTTTGGCTCTCAATCTCTCAACTCTCCCCTACTTTTGCTGTATTTTCTCAAAAAATATAAAAAATTTGATAGTATTTGATAGCAATGCCATTCAATTCGATATATTGTCACAAAAATTGCAATGCATTTAAGATCTATATATTATATACGTTTATACAGTACTACTCATAATATAAGATATATATATATATATAACTTATATAACATATATATACTGTATATATATAGTGAGATTCGCAACTGTTTTTCTCCTCTGCCATAACGTACTATAATCTAGCAATTGGTTCACTTCAGGAGCTTTTGCCGAAGAAAAAAGAAATCACTTTTCTTTATAAAACTTATTTCTTTTTTTTCAGCAAAAACTATAATAGAGTTTTGTACGACAAACAAAAAACTGCTATCTTTTCACTCTTTCTTCTCTTCCCTCCCTTTCCTTCTCTATTACTATAAATTTGTATTTATCTCAGATTATGTTCAATTTTATTCTTTATTCTACTCTTGATCTTATGGTGAATATTCTGATTCAAATATTATTATAAAATATGTATAAAACTAGTCTTCTATTCAAAGCTTAGATTTTTGTCTGTGAATAGAAAAATATGTATAGATTTCATAGAATTCGTATTCGGACTGACTGTCAGACTGTCTCATAGATGGTTCAAATTATTGTCCATTTACTTAATTATTAATTATTATGATTTGATTCTCACAGATATTTATTCATTTTTTATAAGCCACACAATAAGACGTCTACTTGTGCTCAGAGACTCTCCAGTAGCCATTCATTACCAAAATTTCTCATTTTTAGTCCTTATATTCGCTGTCAGAGTCACAGACAGAGTAATCAGAATATTCTTATGCTTAGAAACTCTGCTTTTGACTGAAATAAAAGAAAAATTATGGCAAAAGTACTCATGAATATGAGATATTGGATCGGAATTATAGCAATGGTGCTCATCTATCTTTCCTATTTCTCTATGGCTTCTTATGATGTCATGCCTTCTATTTATGGCATCTTCTCTATAAATGAATGTCTACTCAAATCCTAACAAAGAGAGCATTTCTTCCATTATTTATAATATAATGCAAAACAAAGCATATATTTTGCATATATTTCTTCAATAAATATTTTTGATATAAGTTTATATTGAATAAAATGATAGCATTTTTCATGTAATAATCGTAGAAAACATACGCTTACTTACAGTACAAACAAAACAAAATATAAGAGAAAATCGTGTTTTACTTGATTTAGATGTTTAGATGTCTTACTCTCTTAAAAGTTACTTCACTGCAGTGCACGTCAGACACGAACACAAAGCAAACATTGCATTCAATAAAGTTTTAATATTAGAGTAGTTTATAAACAGTTTTCTAAGAATATAAACTTATTTTCATATTTAAATATATATTTATTTTATTAAAATTCATAATATTGTGGCGATCGTCAAATAATTATGTTGAATAATCAATATCTTTCAGAATGTATTTAAAAAATCAATACAATTTAATAGTATCAAGGTAATTGTATGAACTCTTAATCTTTTATTCTTAATTAAAGTTATTGTTGTTATACTTGAATTAGTTTCAAAGTTTAATCATTTTTATCGATCAGCTCACCTGATATGCTCTCATATATCACTATAATAATTGTTTAAATGATGAAAATTTATTTTATACCACGATATTAGTGGTTAATACTGTTTTTAATCAAGTTTATTCTGAATAACTATTGCTTTTCACGCAAATGAATACTTAAAACAGTTGATTGCATAACCATTTGTTATATAATTCTTAATATTTTATTTAGTCTTTCCTTTTTTGGACATATTTTCGTGTTTTGAAGAAATCTTAGAAAATTCCAGTTTTTATTATAAATATTATTAAGAGTCAAATTTTGTTAATAACATAGCTTTACTTAATTAAAGTAAATATTATACTAATTTGTTAACACATTTGTGAACAAATCTATTGAATAATATTTTGATTAGTTGTCTGACATTTGTTAATATAATATTAATTGTCTTAACATTAATAATAGTAAAAATTGTATTCATTTGATATTTATTTTTATGAAAAGCAAATATTAAGAGAAAAATCTATTTTTAAAACGTCTTTCCTTTCATTCAATTATTTTTTCGACAGAAATATGAAAAGAAAAATGAGGTTAAGAACAATACTGCGAAAAGAGTTGAACTAATTTCACTCAACTCTGAACTTTCGGTTTAGAGAAATGCAGAAAATATTATATAAACTTTACGTTGGATATGAAAGAAGTGGATCATTGATAATGTGAACGAAACTTCACAGAATATTAGGGGATTTGAAAATTATATCAAAACTGATGAAACAGAATGTAAATGCAATGTTTTTTCTAACTCAGACTAATCTTGCTCATTTTTGCTGCAAATCCTATATTTACTCTATATTTCTATTCAACTTCTCTGATAAATATGAGTTTAACTGTCTTTTTGTGAAAGTAATATAAAGCGAATATTTGAAGTCAAAACCCCATCAGATGTATAGAAGAGGTCATTTAGATGTTTATTAATGGAAGTGCTCTAATCCCAGACATCGCCGAAATGTTAGGTTTCATATCAGACAAAAAACGAGTCAATTCATAGACCTTTAATAGTATTTCAGCCAATTCTGTGCTTTTCTTCAAAACCAATATCAATTCAATTACACGCAACCATTGATTTAGTTGAGATCAAAGACATCTAAGTTTATAAGATATTCGCAAATTATATCAATATTTTATTATAAACTAATTCTACAAATAATATAATCTTTTGATTGATTAATGTGGGCATCAGCACAAAAATGGCTGATTTTTCAATTAAGAATATAATATTAATAATTAATTAATATGAATGAAAATTGTACTAATGAGTCGGATGTGGGAACAGGTGGCAACCCTTTATCCTGTTCTCATTGTAAATTACTGTCTACTGTTCAGAACAATTGCTACTGAAAAACAATTCACTGATATTACAGACAATTTATATATAGTTCAGAAAAAAGAAGAGAATCTGCTATTTAGATGACACGCCCGAACAGTATATATGATAGTGAGGAGAGCACCCGACGGTGCACCCAATCATCACACCCTAACACATATTTTATTATACTTTAATTTAGTTATCCATTATTTAAGGCCTATAACTGTAGTCAGAAATTATGTATAGATTTTGAGTAAATTCTCTTTAAACGCATTAAAAATATTTATTCTTATATTTATTTTATAATTAGTATTATTTAACAAAATTATATTTTTATTTTATTTTTGAATTATGTTTTGAAATTTTTTACTCCAGATTACTATCCGTTGAACTTTAAAGAAATATTTTGAAACTAAGTATGAATTGAATGAAATAAAATATTTTTGAAGTGTTTGAGTCTGTTGTCTATCAAATTATTTTCTCACTTATATTCATATATAAAAGGAAATCATTTTTTTCAAAAAAAAATGATTGAAGTATTTGCGCTGAGAATAAAAATAAATAGAAAATGATTACAAGAATCTAATATTTATAAAATAAAATAACATTTTGTTCAATATTTAGTAACAAAATATTGACAAACCGGACATTTTCTGAAGAAATACTCTTATTTGAGATTCTGTTAAATTCTGATAGATTTTCAATTTTGTTTGTTATATAATATAACAAAAAAAAATACTATTTATTTCGAAATGAAATGCTATTGAATTTGCAAACAAAACGAAATAAATTCTTGTATCGACTGATTCTAAAGGATTTGAAAGAAGTATTTCATAATTTTTGTCTTTCATATAATCTAGCACAAAAGCAATTTATTTTGACCCAACGACCTTCAAATACCATATAATCAATATATTTGAAAATATAAATATCAACTTATTCTCCTGACATCCATTCGCTTGTCATTTATTCTCTGGCCATCTCTGGCCCCACAAACATAATATCTGTTCTCTTTTCGCATTATTTTTTGAAACGCAAACCAAAATCTTGAACATCGAAAACGACAGATACATATTGTGTGTCATTTTAATTGCCATTACTGTCTGAAATCTATTTCCGATTTCCTTAGAGTACATGTATTTCCGATATTTTCATTTCTATCTCTTATTCGATGCGTCGGTATTCAAAAGTATGGCTAAAAAAAGATTTGGAATAAATTGAATTCAAAATTATAGTTTCGGGGATTTTCTGATTTGTAAAAAATATTTCATTTTATTTTATGATATGATTACTTTACTCTTTGGTGATGTCCAGGCTCTTCGAGTTGGGTTGGGCTTATATTTTATTATTGAACAAAAACCAAAATCTTTTCAAGTTTTTCAATAAAATAAATTTGTGATTATCTGACTATTAATTTGTGAACCATTTTTGGGGTTACACTGCCCTGATATGTCAAACCAAAGTGTTGCAAGATACAATGATAACCTTGGTTTCAGCTGAATCTGAATGGCATTACAAATACTTGAAAAAATAGAGTGAATTTTATATATAGAGAGAGTGTAACTCGAATTCAGGAATAAAACGTGAATCAAATGAATAAAAAGTCTAAAATTTATTTTACATTATTTACTGTACGCTCAACAGAGATGTCCAGTTGTATAGAATTTCAATGAATAAACTTGAAATTCTTTCCCGGAGCCAAAGGTACAGAACTGATCGGATTTAGCTTAAGATTATTTTGCGAAACCGGGATTCAAAAAGAGCTCAGCTTTGGCTCATATAATAACGTCTTCTCTATAAATAAGTATCGAATAGTTGTATCGATTGGAGAGAAGACTCTGTTTTAAAAACAATTTATCACATTTGCACTAAACATAACACAAACCTATTTAAGCAAAATAAATCATCTTTCAATAGGATCCAGCTCTTAATAATTGTCTTGAATGAAGAAAACTGAATAAAATACAGTAAATAATATTGAATGCGATTGCGATGAATAAAAACAATTCAGCATTTCTTAAAAATTCTCAACATTTTTATATTTAGTGTGAGTTTCGATATTCTATCTAAAATTTGATTATGCAAATGTTCAAGCACACTATCGTCAAAAGTATTTAAATAAATAATCAATTATTTATGCAAACAATTTATACGCCTTTGCGATCATATCTTCTCAAACCACTGATTTGACTATTAATAAGAAATTGAGCTGAGCTCAGTTTGTTTCGCAGTTGAATCGATTGCTATTTCATATTTGAAATGATTTGATTCGCATAAGTAATCATTGAATGAAATCTAATTATATAAAGCAATTGTTTGTTGCCATCCATTAAATACAGTGAAAGTGCTTTTCTATTGAAACTACTTTAGAATTTTAAAGCTATATATAGTATAGAACTGTTACTGAAGTCCTTATACAGTATATGATTATTAACGATGTAAAAGTTGTAAATTCACGGTAAGTTACGGTAAATTTACGGTAATTTTACCGTAAATTTACCAGTAGTTTGGTAAATTTACCGTAAGTTATGA
>JAQIWA010002746.1:0-12366 GCA_034693305.1 Eueremaeus valkanovi | reverse complement strand
GAGCTATACATCGGATTGGCTGTTGTTTTAGGCTTTTTCATACTTTTGGTCTTATTTTTAATTATTTTATTCACAATTATATACATTCGACGCAAGTATTGCCTAAACAATAGGAATGGAGAGCAGAGAAGACAAAACATAATGACATCAAACGTACGAAACACTAAACTATCGACAAATGTTAAAACGGAAATATAGTATTCACTGCTTAAACAAGGAATGTATTGAAAATGTTTTTTTTTCTAAAGACAAGAATATTCTGTAATATGTATATAGATTTATATCTATAATAAAACTGTGTATAAAACACATTCAGTGAAGACGTGATTCCAAACACATGTTTATTACAAAAAAGTTCTGTTATTTATACGAATATCACATATAATACACGTTTGATATTATTTTTATTTATAATAATTATATGTATTCAACATTAAACACATTTTCATATTCTCTATACATAAATACGTCATTTTATATGTAGATAATATTCATACCAGAGATGCGCAAATTTTGACCGTAAATTACTCTAGGGAATTAGCTATTTATTTATTACATCTGGTTCAGTTTAAGCGAGCAATTTATTATATTTAATCAATTTTATAAACTTGCTGATAATTTATTAGTCTAAAAAATAATGTTTAATAAAATATAATTTATCTGGCTTAATCATACAATTTTAGAAGAATCAATTTGAAAAATAAAATTTGTCTTTTATTTCACTCCAATTCTGTTTCTACTCAAATATTTTTATATGTTACTTGTTAATTCTAGTTAATATTACAGTTTCAACTAGTTTACATTTGCCTTCATTGTGCGCATCTCTGCTTTATTTTAATTAAATATTTTATCCGAGCATTAGCTTAATTAATATAAAATTATCTACACTTAAGCACTTTTAATATATTATATTAACTTCCTTAATGTGACATGATTTATTATTGCAATGTTCATGCTGGCTAATCGAGAAAGTAGCCAGATTAATTTAATGCTGCATTAAATGTTCATTAAAATCAATTACTTTTGATTTGTTGGGATTAACAGTGAAAATCACAGCACAGGCACAGATATTAAATGTGACTAAATTATCTTGAATAATCTAGTGAGCAGTGTCACATTAAATATAAAAATCATAAAAAATTTAAACAAGATTAGTTCAGAGCTTACGTAGAATATTAAAAATTGAAGAGTAGATAGATTTTAAAAATAATAATAAAAAATTTATTTATTTTTAAAATTTATTATATTTTTATGTTTTTGTTATTAATATTTGATTTTCATTTTTTTCGTAAATATTTACTCTTAATAAAAAAAATTGCAATCTATAAAATCAGTGATGCGGAACCGGCTTACTGTTATTTGAAAATATATTAATTATAATTGTGCAAGAATATGTGATGCTGGCATGAATTTATCTTGTACATCTCACCTTGATCTATAAAGTCGACCGCCATTTAACTCATTAGACCTTTCGCAAAGAAATGTCACTTTTCCGCATCACTGGTTTCATATGAAAAACACTTTAATTAGTGATAAGTGTACAGAAAGAAAAATATTTACAAAACTCTTCTTAAACACAATGTATTCTTCTTTTATATCAGATCTAATTAAGTTTAACAAAGTTTGCTTGACAATAAAATCTATTTTTAGCTAGATGAAATGTTATATTGTTGAATGTACATAGCTTATTTATCGGATCACTATCTTTAATTGTATGCAATTCTCGCAAATTATACTTTAATCGCATTAAAAATAGTTGTGTTTTCTGTTTAATTCAATTAGTATTTCAATTGAAATAAATCTGTTTTTTCTATTCTTTAATCAAAATAAAGTGATTTTAACACATCATTAATTATTTTATTAATGATCAGCGTCTCTGTCATAAACTATCCAGAAGTGTAATAAAGCGCAAGTAACAAGATTATCTCAGGAGAATTATAAACGACAAGTGTGTATGTGTGCATCAAGCTTGATTTATAATAATAACACTGTTATCTACTTTTAAATATAATTTCTATATTAATCATTGAAAAACTGTAAAAATGTTTTATTTAATACAAAAAATTACAGAGAATTTCGCAATAAAACTGACGGCAAAAAAGTAATCCAAAATGAATAATTCATATGAACAGAATATATTTTATCAATTAGAGTCTTGCACTCTCTAACGAAAACTTATATTCTGAAAGCAAATAGCAATCAAAGACCGAAATCATAGACTAATGCTTTTGAAAGCCTAATAGATATCCGATTATATAATTGGATGTATAGAGCATTCAATGCTTATTAATAATAATGATCTGGAAATCAATGCAAACAAAGAATTTATGCGATTAAATAAATATGACCGCTATTTGCTCATTAACCAGGGTTGGTTTTATTATAAGGAATATTCTTGCCCTTGAATATAATTTTGTAAAGAACGAGAAGTGACTCGGCTAACAGTAAACCCATAAAAAATCATTTGTGATATTGGAATCCAATATTAATTAATAATAAATTTTTAAGAGCTTTTGGAAATATTAAGCATAAAGTTTACAGTTTATTGGATTACTCTCTAGAAGTCTATTTATTTTCATCGATAGGGCTATAAAATTGTCATGCTGCTTTATTGGTGATAAAATAAAATTTATTGTTGAATATGTTCTGTTTGAGTCCATTTGTTTGGCTGAATATAAAATTGAAAGCGAATTAATTTATTTTGCAATCGATATTCATTCGGACGATAAATACGAATTGCCAAAATGAGACAGTTTAATTTCTTGACAACGCCTCTACCTACACCTTAATGTAAAAACACTGCCTGTCCAAAGACTCGGTGGTGTTTCCGAAAGGGGATTGGTGCATAGAAATTGTTATATATGTTTTGTTCTTGATAAAAAAAATTAAGCTTAATACTTTTGAATAAGGTAAAATTTTTAAAGTTAATAGTTTCAATTTTTCACCAATTATTCATAAAACTTTGAAATTTAATAACAGCTTATATTTTTTTATCCTGATTCAATAAAACTTCGGCATTTAAACCAATTTAACAAGGGCAATTCACTGCCTTTTGCTGACACCGCAAGGTAAAAACACAGCCTGTAATTTCAGAGGCAGAGACAGTGTCCGCCAAAAATGTATAGTTTTAAATAATAATATCTTAAATTTTACTAGGTTAAATGAAAAACGAATTTATGCTTATGGCATAAGTCTAGCTTAATTTTTTGAATTAATATAAAATCTACCAGACAGCATAAAAATATTTTGAAATGAAGATTTGACCCCTTCATTGAGATCCAAAAATATATATAAAAATTGACAAAATTATGTAAATTTTATTCTAAAATAATTTTTACAGTTATTTGCACCGAAAAAATACTAACGTATTGTATACAACATTATCTACTTTATACATGAATTGCCATAAATAATACGGAATAAACGGAAGCAATTCCGGAACAAATATGATATAAATATAGCCTAATATATCACAGATAAAAAATATTATACATTTATGTTCTCGCTTACAGTTAGTGAACATATTTTATATGAAAAGTGAAAAAATAAATAATAAGAACAAAATTCAAAATAGAATATAATGTTCGCAATGAGAATGACATCAAATAATAAATGTATTATTAATGTGAATAATATTTTCACCCGAATAAATAAACATGTATAATTTGAAAAATATCAATATAACAGGTATAATTTACTTACAAATTATTATGTACGCGCTTGTAGTTCAAATTGATCCAGCGTAAAATATGTCACTATCAATAATCTTTATAAATATAAAATTCTGATAAACATTATTCTTGTTTCTCAGGAAATAAAGTTGAAAAACAATTTTATTCAAAAAATATGATCAAAATTCAAGTCGACGTACCATTAGTTAAGCAAATGATCGATTGTCTGGTCTTATACATTCTTATAGCGCCCAAAGAACTTGTTATATAAACTGTCACATTGTTTGATATGATTCTAGAGTTTTACAGCTTATGTCTCATAAATAAAATGTCAGAATTAGAGTATGTTTTCAGTCGTATGCAAATTGAAATACAATGTAATTCTCTTTTATAATGACAGTGACAGATACTGAACCCGGAATAAAATTTACTATTTTTAGGTTTTATCTGGTATTGTAATGATTTTTTTTATATTGAGATAATTACCTAGCTAACAGTAGAAGTTTCATATTGGAACAAGCCTGAACAGTATTATGGTATCACCACTTTATTTGGGTATTGGTTATGATTAGGTTGTTAAGGTGGTGTGGGGGTACGGACGGCAAATTTATAATCACAATGAATCAGATAATTTTTTAACAAGAGTACCTCAATAGCTCACTGGTTGGAGTGCACGACTCTGAGCTGGAGTTCGAACCCTTTAACAGATGGACCAAGATTTGTTGGTTGAGAGGGCCCGTCACCTGTCCTGTAGTCTCAGAAGCATAGCATTGACACCACCGCCATCGCAAGGTAAAAACATTACATGTAATTAAAGAGGGTTGGTGCTGGGTAATGCTGTTATTTTTTAACAATTGTTTATATGCGTATGAATATACTGGAACATCTAGCTGAAACAAAAAGTAAATTATACAATAATTCTAGAATTATTTAACCTAGTTATCAAAATAATCTATTTGGTAGAACGTTTCGTTTCCAAAATTTTATGAATTAAATTAATTTAAATAATTAAAATAATATCGGCCTTAACTGAAAATAACAAAGGTAAGATTAAAAATATTATAAAAATAAAATTTATTTCATAATGTATTTTTTGTTAGATATTAATATTATATAAATATGTTCTTATGTTTAGTCAAACTGTAATTTAGTTGAATTAAAATGAAATTTATATTTAAATATAAAATGTTTTATATTAATGGTTAAAAAAATAATTTGTTTTTTTAGTTGATTCAATTTTTCATGACATTAGTATGAATTTTCAGAAATTACAATCTTGTTCAAATAATTGATTTTTGTTAAATGGGCTAAAAATAATAAGCATGGCACAACTCATGTACAGTTGAATAATAACATTTTATATGATATAAATCCTTTGAATATCTTATATAAGATTACAGTTACTATCAAATTATGCAATGACCAAGGATGGATGAAATTTTATTTAACGACCGGCAGAAGCGGTACAATATTTGTCTGTCTCTTCTTCTCTCTGTAATACATAACGGCCGCCAAAAACAGGCAAACACTCGGTATGAATACGGATACAGATATTTGTATAGAAAACCAAAGTTGAGATATCATTGATGTTATGCACACTTTATTATACTTGTCCTCCGCATAGCCTTTCTTACAAACACAGAACCCATTGCTATCGCATTCCCTGTTCTGGTCATAAGTCTGACAGTCCTTCTCATTGAAACACGTCGTGTATTCACAGACATTCGTCATTTTATTCCATTTATAATCCGGGTAACACTGGCAGACACTTTCAGCACAGATACGATTCCTGTCCTCTGGGATCAGACAGTCTTTAGTCATAACGCAATCTATTGTATTCAGAGGTTTATTAATGTGTTTTACTATTAATGTTGTATTTATTCTTTGCAATGGATTTACGGTTGAATTGTTTGTTATATTTGTTGTTATATTTAATTCATAGCAAATGTGTTCAATATTTATGTTAATTATTATTAAAACTGTAAATAAATATATATTTTTTGATTTAATACTCATTTTTTAGTATAATTTATAAAATTGGTCTGTCAAACTAAAAGGAACTAGATAACTCGCAACTGAACATTAAATGAACATGTATATTTATGAATCTGCTATACGATATTCTATTTTTATATACATTTTATCTGATTTTTATCTCATATTATTCGTCTGTTTTATTGTATTGTTTTTCGGAATAATTATAAAATAAATAGATTTTTATTATTTTATGATTAGATTCTAATGAATATAATTTTGATTTTTTTCATTCAGAGAAACAATTCATATGAAACAGAAATATTTTATTATCCGATGAAGTGATAGAAAGTTTTTGTTGAAAAAACAATAGGGTACTTTTATCTTAGCATGAACTATCACTTTTACACTTATCAAGGATATTTTGAAACTGAACTTTGAAAAGCATTGTCAAAAATTCTTTAATTGGTTTTTAAAAATGAACTGTATATTAGTGGCTAAGCACAAATAATTATCATGTTGATAAAAGTTAAGTGGGTGATGCGCAAGGTGCTTAAAAATTATTGATTGCGAAATAAAACGATTTAACAGATTATACAATACTTATGAACTTATATTTGAAAACTTAGCCGGAGATATAATGTTCTCGAACTCAGCTATCTCAATTTTAATCATGTGTTTAAATCGAGTTTATTTACTCATTGATTTGTATTTAATTATTTGAGCTCTGTTTGGGATCCACTTTATGTGAGGTTCTTGTTATGAAACTTCTTCAGAGATAAGATTATTTGGCAATCGTTCAGACGTTTCGTTAAGTCTTTTCTCTAATATTATATAATCTTTTTATTTCAAACCAAAATGAAACTCAAAATAAAAAATATACTCTTATTTATTACCCGGGTATATTCTGTATCATATTTTCCAATTAACTCCAAAATATACTTTCCAAACAAAATCACGTAAATAACATAATAAAAAGTTTTCTCTCTATAAACTACATAAGTTTTTTTATTTATCAGTAGCTGTAAAACAAATATAAATATATTTATTATATTATTCTTACAAAAAAAATAAAGGTAACACAGAATCATAATAAATAATCTTGTTTAAATATCAACTTGTATTTGTAGAGTTATATTTATGATCCAATTTTATCGGACATTACTCATAGGTCAAGAATTGTATTATTATGAATAAAATATAAGCCTGGTTCAATATTTAAGTAACGTTTACACGTTTTATTGACCCGGGCATTTTTATATTCTAAAGAAACTGTAAATAATTTAAAATTATTTTCATTTTATTCCTGTTGAATAATATAGTTTAACATTGGACAGATCCACGACCCTTATTATTTTATCAATTTTTTTAGCTTTTTATAGAGTTTTTTTCATAGAAATATTAAAGTTAGCCATGTTGAATAAAAATTATTTATATTATCAATTAACAACTTTACAATATATAACCTTGAGAATCTCTATAGAATGATCAAGATAAATATTAAAATTTTTAGTGCAAATATTTAAGATAATATTTATTCGTCAAAAAAATATAAATATTATTCAAATAAACTCAAATTGGGCTCAAAAATAAAAGACAAATATTTTTTCAACTAAACTCATATGTATTTACAAGTTAGTCCTCCAAAAATATTTTCCCTTAATTCGAATATAAATATGTCTTTGTTCCCAAGGTCTAATCACAACAGAATAATTATATCAACAATAATAATCAGTATAATTATTGATATTAACTGCAAATATTTCACAGATAATACAGAGAAGATTCGGCCGAACTTTAAACTGACTTATGATTAGACTTCTTATTAGTTGACAAATACTCTCATTAATTAGTATTTAATACTAACTGTAATGAAGACATTGACGTAGTTTCCAGTTTTATTTAGATTTTTTTTAAAAATTATTATTAATTATAATTGTTTTTCAAAATGTTTTTTACAAAATTTTTATTAACAATACTATTGATTATAAATTGTTTTCTCCTATTGTTTGCCATTGAAAACGTTGACTATGACTACGATTACGATAAGACCCATAATTTGGGTATCAGTGATGATAAGCAAACGGACAATGAACTGGAGCTGCCGTCAGAGCTGGACCTGGTTGACGGCGATAATACGGCTAATTCTACCGGGACTACAATTAGAAGGAAATTCAATAAGAATTTGACTAAATTTGAAATTATCCAGAAGTTAATGAAAAATCCTATAGTGAACGACACGGTTCAGAAAATGCGGCACAAATTGTATAATTTCACGAAAAATGTTAGATTAAATTTGAGGGAGTTCATTGCGGAATCCGGTCAGGACTTCAGCGAAGACGCGGCCACTCACTTGAGATACACGTCTATTGAGTTCATCGATAGCCTCGAGTTATCGCCGCTCTGTCTGATGTCGTTCATAATGATGAAGCGGGGACTGAATAATGGAGAAAGGTGGCCGGTTAAGTGTGAGTTCTAATTTGCCTGGTAGATAACATAAAAAAAACTGAAAATCAAATGAACCACTTGCTACATTTTCATATTGAGACAGCATATCACAGAATTTTAGTTAAAAAATTACAGTACAGCAAATAACTAGTACTATTGAGTTGATATGCTAACTCAAGCTTTGTTTATTGCACCGGACTCATATGCACGAGAAGGCGGATCGGTCTTCCAGACTCTGATAATAACTGTAACTCTTCACCGAAGAATTAAATAGTGTTTCAAATGGGGAGACATGACCCTTGGCTTTATTGAAATTTAATTTTTCACCAGGCAAATAATGTATTGATTTTGTTATAAACATTCTAAAAATAATTAAAATAACCCATATATGATTGAACCGCCAATTATTCAAGTATTCAAAAGAGGCCGGGCATTTTTTAATATTTTATAAAATGTTACGGTTTTTAGAAAAATTCAAAAAATATTTTTTATGATATATCGCAGACAACTTTAATTGAATAGCAAGTTAATTATCATCTTGATTGATTATTAAATATCATTATAATTCACAGTTTTCGACTCAATGAAAATAATTCCACCTGGCCTGATGGATGTTGTTCTATCAAGCTATGGTCAGTATGACGAGTGCCTGGATATTGACAACGAAAAATTTATGGGCTTAAAGATGAAGGGTCAATATTGTCTGGCTAAAATCGAATTTCCACTACTGTATCCTTACCTGGATGATAATAGTACTACGCCCGAAGAAAAAGTCCACAAAGAAAAGATATTAAAAATGTTCAATGTCAATAATAATCTACTGAAATTGGTCCAGGCTGTCAACTATTTCAAAAGGACACACTTCCGATTCGGTGTTTGCATTCCGTCCTTCTGTAGCGCAAAGGAAATCAATAACGCATTGAATAAAAGTAAAGAATTTTTGAAAATAAATAATAAATTAATAAAAAATAATTTTTTATTCAAAAACAATTAGTTATATCTCCGCAACAAAAGCAAAGAATTGAAATCGAAAGCGAATGCAAAATGAAAAACCAGGAGGTTAAGAAAAATGGCTACCAGAGAACTGCACAGTTAGTTATCCTGTTCATTTTAATCTATAGTTAATGCAACAAACGTTAAGTAATCATACCAATCACAATATGATTTCTACCCCGATGTTTTATATCCAAATATCTTGATCACCACTTTTTCACTTCACACCCCCTTTCAGAACCCTTACAGTTATTGCCAGCCCTTGAAAAAAAGCGTTCTTAATTATTATTTCTTAATTAGATATGTCCTTGATTATTAACGAATAACTCTAGGGTGATTTTCAAATTAGCTGGATACTTATTATTTACTTTATTTTTCATTAAATACCAGATCAATACTAATGACATTCCTATTACTGGTCGTAATGAGTACTGGAATTGAATTATATTACAAATTAAAGCGAAAAACATTTGGCAGAAGAAAAGTCATCAAAAAATCATTGCTTATATTCTCTGCCATTTCTAACACAAAGCTATTGTTCGCAAACGACAGCAAACGTCTCAAATGTATTGATACTATTCTTTTGGTCTTTATTTCGCTGGAATTCTTGGGCCGAACCTATATTCAACCTGTTTTTTACAATTTTATTACCTTGCAAAGAATTAATGTTGGCATAACCAAGGAATATTTTTCAACTAAAAAGTTCTTTTTTCTGCGGAACAGTTCATTTTCTATGACTATTTTCATACTGATGAGGTAAATAAATATATTTTTATCTTGGTAATTTAACTGATTACTAGCACAATTAGCACTAATTAAAAGGGATTTTGTAAGCAGTGATAAAATTTAGCCTAGCAACTACTATAATTTCTCAAAATATAGCCTTTATTTTGAATTTGAATATCAATTTTCGGAAAATAATTTTAAAGTTTTAGAAACTGTCATCTTATTAATAAATAGTTAAGTATATTTTGCCTTGCTCAGTGTTGTATAAAATTGGACTATCCGGCCAATGTCTATTGAACTATGTTTATAACCCCATATTTTTTCAAAGAACATTCGAACATCTCAGTGATAAGGTTAATCAGCTAGATTAGATAATTCTAATAATATATAAACCCATTCCAAGATATGTTAGTACTTTTGAAGTTAGGGCTTAACAGGCCTGGCCAGAGGAGGT
Source organism: Eueremaeus valkanovi (assembly GCA_034693305.1). NCBI lineage: Eukaryota > Metazoa > Arthropoda > Arachnida > Sarcoptiformes > Eremaeidae > Eueremaeus > Eueremaeus valkanovi. Next base: position 2,100 of record JAQIWA010002746.1, on the reverse strand, counting down.
CGACACCCTCCTGGAATTTGTTAAAAGTACCCTCCCCCCCCCCCGAAAAATTGTGCATAAAACTCGAAAATGGGGTACATTTGGCAAAAAATATTGATTCATTGTACCCCTTTTGACCAAAGTTTAGGCTGACCCCCCTGGCCCGAACAAGTCTGGCCTCCCCTGATACCGTAATGAAACAACTTTGGTGATATGTTTAGGTATAAAAATTCTGTACAAGATAGTTGATCAAAAATTGTCAGAAATGTGATTTTATAATCAGTTGGGATACATTAATGATTAAGTAATGAATACTAGGTTAATTTGAATTTTATTATTGGTCTTGGCTATCCCAAATTTAGAGATATTTAATGTACACTATATAAAACATACCTGCACATTAGGAAATGACTATTTATTGATTACATGTACTAATTAAATTGCTAATTACTAACCATGTTTTATTATAGTGGTTGAAAGAAACTGTAAACATAGCAACATTCTATAATTGTACTAGGCTAATGTTAACCAAAATAGCTTTATGGACTTGGATCTAATAAGAATATATCAATTCTTAACCAATTTTTTCATTATATTTCAGTTCAATTGTGTTGGCCTACAATATAAGTGGAGACAAACGCAAATCCAAATACAATCCATTATATTATCTCAAATACATTGTAAACAGATATTTAAGTTTATTGCGAAGAATAATTGGTCCCATACTGTTCCTCTACCTGATTCCCTTGATTGGTGAAGGTCCTATTTGGCATTATTTTGAACCTGTTCTGGTCAAACCATGCAAACAAAACATCCTGTCTACTTTATTATTTTATAGTAACTACCAAGATAGCTGGGGTAAAATTGTAAGTGTAAATATAATTGACCTTGTACTTTTTTCCACTACATTATATTTTACCGCTAGTGCAATCTGCCCAGTGCCACATTCTCAGCAATATTCCAGTTGCAACTATTGGCGCCTTTTATACTAATGTTAATGAAGTTCAAAATATTCGGATATGTGACCCTGGTCATTTTGGTATTGATCGGTGCCTTTTTGAGTATAAGCCGCAAATTCTTGATGGACTTCCCTATCGCACCCTGGGAAGTGTCTACAATGAATTCTGTGCCACAAATAACGCACTCATTTATCCACTACTTGGGCTCTACTGAGCAAAACATTGCAACTCTTATTATCGGTCTTTCCGTCGGTTATCTAATACGCCATAAATCGGACCTAAAATTAGGCAAAAGACTGAATGTTTATCTTTGGCTACTATTCCTATCTCTGCCACAAATAGCCAGCTATTGGGGCGAAACCTTCAAAGCACTGAAGGGTGACTTTTCTCAGACCAGTTTCATTATGTGGTTCTCAAGCGGTCGCATCATGTGGTGCCTGGGTTATGGTTGGGTCGTTTATGCCTGTTCCACTAATAAAGGAGGTGATAATTTCAAGAATACAATTAGCTTGATCAAATTGTAAACATTATATTTTACTTGGTCATACTTGTCAGGCTTCATTAACCGGCTGCTATCAATGCAATGGCTGCAACCATTGGCGCGATTGTCGTTCGGTATATACTTGAATCACATCATTATTATAAGCATCCGATTGTTTGCCGTTAAAGACACTTATGTTATAACAGATTCTCTTGTGGTAAGTATAGCTCAATTTTTCATAAAAAAATTTTTTACCTAGTTTCAAAAAATAGTAAATTTGTGCTTGTTGCTAAATTAGAACAGGTTCTTTTTCTGTGTCCCCACAAATAAAGCTAATTTTCCAAAAGATATATTTTGATAATATTTTTTACTTTGTTTACAGTTTGAGAGCGCAATCATTGACTACATGCTGGCTGTCATAATCGCGTATATATTCTATATAGTGATCGAGTGTCCAGTTTATCATTTAATTAAACTCATTTGCGGACAACATATGGAAAACATTAATAGAAGTCATTTCTACGAAGAAACTAATGGCGAGACTGTCAGAGATTACGAGGAGAACATCGAAATCAAACTCTTCAATAATAGTCATACAAATAATTTATAGTATTTTTTATATAAATATATTTTTTATGCAATTAATTAGAATAATAAATATTTTGCATTTATTTTAGAAAA
>JAQIWA010002745.1:0-12376 GCA_034693305.1 Eueremaeus valkanovi | reverse complement strand
CGCACATCAGAGCTAGTTTATCTTAATTTCTATCACTATTAAGAGTAACTTGAGCAACTTTATAATGATTTTGCAGTACTTCCTTGCTAAATCAGCAATTGTAAGAAAATCATTAATAGTATTATATTGTATTAAGTATTGCTTTTATTTGTTTTGCAGACTAAGTCCTCTCTCAGACATTGATTATATATATTTTTAAGTCCACTTTCTTTAGAAGGGGATTATATAAATTCACCAACCTCCTCCCAAAATTGAGAGATTAATGCCTTGTATGCGATTCTGGATAGTTTTATGGCATAACTGAGTCACCAGGAATTGTATAATCAAATCATGATTGCACTGAAGGATATCCACATCCAATTATGAACTATTGATATAATATTAATATTCAATCTTATACTTCGGGTGTTCAAAAAATGAGAAAGAACACTATCTCATACTTGATATAAAAATGAGCAAGACATATTCTTATGGACATTTGAACAGTTGACAAGAGATTCAAGAGATTCAGAGATTCATATTTGTATTCTCGCAATCAAAATACACGTTCTCATCATGGCTTGAGCCAGTTCTTTTGAAAATCACAATGGACATTGGTAATGCGGTGAATGTGATTTCAATGATATTTATAGACAAACAAGAATGATACAGATAAGTACAGTACAGTACAATTGTATGATTGCATGTAGTTCTGAAGCATTCAGTTTAAGCCAATGCTATTTTTGAAGCCAACAAAAATCATAATTGAAATTGTGTTCACCAATAGAGAGGAGATTACGTGTAAAACGTATTATTGGTATACTGTAGACCTGTGTATAAGCGCCGGGGGATCAATAAAAATATGATTAGGCAATCATGAAATGTAAACATTATCACATGCACTGTCAGCATAGGAACAGTGCTTTTTATTTTGGCTGTCTTTACATTTGTCTAAATGAGTTGAAGGCACGCAAAATAGAGTGATAATCGGTTACTAAACGACATAACAGTGCGAACTATGACTAAAACTTATTATATTCTCAATCAATGTTAAGCTCGTATTAGTTCTACTCTACAGTACAGTCCTATAGGTTATTAATAATAGACATTGGCTTTGATTTGATGGTAGAAATCAATTTTAATCTTCTAAATGAAACAGACTATGAGTTGAATCAATTTTTAAATTATTTCAAACTTCTCTTACATTTTGTTTCTCTCGAAACCTCTCCCCATATATAGCAAAGTAAATGTAGTGAACGTAAGGCAGACTTATTTTTGTGGTCAAATCACAAATAATTTATTTTTTCTCTCCATTAAAGTCATTAGAAATCGAAGTATAAATCAGAGAAAATAATCGATTAGAAAGTCAGTCGCAAGTCATTAATGGAACTGAAATGTGATTAATATATTTCTGACTATAATTTCTTCTACACTCAAGTCATCCATCAAATCAATTAGAATAGATTTCGATTCCTTACCCAACCATTAACTGGTATTTATAACGCAATGCTTAACCAAAAAATCAATGTTAAGTTTGAACTGACATTACTTTCAATTATATTTATTTTTAGTTTATTTCTGATTCGCTTCTAATTAATAATATCTAAGAAATTGGTCTCTAATTAGAAAATATGCAAACATTTGAAGCACTGATAAAGAATTAGATATATTTGAACCAACCGTTTGATTCACTTTTATTGATATAATTTTATTTTATGCCAAGTATTTGGTAAGTGATGCTATCAGAGAGGGATTTTCCTTTGATCCTGGTCATCAAATTCTAAATCTTATCGCTGAGAAATCTTTTTTGAATTTGAAATTGAATTTCACATAATTTTATCCAAAAGTATGTAATTTCTGAATAATTCTTGCATTCAATCCATAAGTCTGACAAAGTAGCGGAGCTGACATTTGATTCATTCTTCATCATTAGCTCATATCAGACAACTTTTTTGAGGACAAAATATTTTTAACATAATTTATAGACTTTTCCTAAAAATCTGTACATAGAGTGCATATATTTTTTTCTGACTCTTCCACTGATTATTGTATTAAATATTTTAAACTTTGATTTAGAATAAGTTCAAAACAGATAATAATTTTTTAAATATAAAGTTTGAGTAAAGCCAACAAAAATTCTATTTCCTGTACATAAGATTCACAAAAAGAAAGTTTAGGAAAATTAAACCATAAAATCATAAAATATTTTTCGTTAAGACTTATTTCCTCGAATGATATGAAGCGAAGAAATATGTTTTGCCATATATTATATCTTAAATTTCTTTATCGCCTCTTCCTCTCCAATCCATTACATATATACACAAAAATAAGTGATTTCTGTAAACATTGATAAATTCAAAAAAAGTATTTTTTTTATAAACTTTTGATAATTTTATTTTTGTTCACTTTTTTTCTATAAAAATTTTAACTCTCTTATCATTCGTAAAAATTATTTGACTCTAATATTGAACTAAAAATGTTTAAGTTTGAGATAATTTGCAGAATATATGATAAGAATTGGGAAAAACTCAGAACAGATAATGAAATAATTTTAGTGAAGAAGAAAGTCGTCGTTTCTGGAGAGTTAACGAACGGTCACTAATGTAAGACATTATCCAATCAAATGGCATAAAATCAAGAATTTTTATTCTCAATTGATTTCCAAATTAATTGTGATTTTTCTCTTTCTTTACTATCTATTCATATAATTAGATTTAGTGTTTTATCCGCTTTTGTTTAATTTGCTTAAATTGAGTTCTCTATCCAATAGAAACTTCAAAATATATCTAAGACTTTGTTTAATTGGATTTACACTTTGGTCTCTCAACACAATTATTTTGGCGACTCATTCATTCATATATGATATGTATTCTACTTTACAGTACACTCTCTATTATATTAATAATTTATACATAAATTAGATGAAAGTTAAATAAGATTTTCTCTAATATTTAAACATATTTCAGAAATTCATAGAATATTCTAAAAGTCTTATATTTTATACGAAAACAAAATTCAATATATTCTTAATCTCTATCAAAGATATAGTTTTTGAATTACAGTGTTTGGATCGGATGTATGAATATTCTAATGCACAATATTTTGATGATTTTGTCATTCAATTGAAATATTTTTTCTATTCTGTGCTTATCTTTCATATTGAATAAAAAAAATTAAATTAATTTGGCTCCACATAAAAACATTATTCATAAATATATTTCAAAGAATTTCATTTATTTATACAGTATATGAAGATATGATAACAAACGACGTGCAGTGCTATGAAGTATGATTTGAGGGGCAAAACAATATTATACTCTATTCATATGAGTCAGCAATCGATGTGAATGGGGTTAATAGAGAGGACAATGTATGACATAAATACCACCTTGATTTTGAAATAGATACACTCTTCATAGAAACAGGTTACTTTTAATTGTTCTTGAATTTGATAAATTTGATCAGAATATGTATCGATATGTTAAAACCAAAATTAGTAAAGTATAAAGTCTCCAGCTTGAAATTAAATTGATTGAACAAGATGGTTATGGGACCGCATAATGAAGAGTGATTTATGAGCTCTCAATATTACTTTTGTTGTTCAGTTCATTAGGAGTCTAAGACATAATTTATTTAATATTGATTTCCAAAGATTTTTGATTAAAAATTCAATTTATTATTTTGTGAATATCTTATGGATTAGAATCGTATTAATAAAACAATTCAAATATTTATATATAGTTTTGATAGAAATATCTTAGAATTTAAATGAGATAAGAAAAGGATGAAAATGTGGCGAATAATCTGTTTGTGTGTCTGTTCTACAAATTGCAAACAATCGTCAAATACTGTAGTAATTGAATGCAAATTAAAGTGAAATACAATATAAATATCCGAATATAAAGGTTAAGAATATATAATTTGAATGCAAACACAATTTCTATTAGGCTTTTCTCTGCAATCTTTAGCCAAAATCAAATTATAGACAGTTTTTCATATAGTTTTTTGGTGTATATCCTGTATTTGTGTGTTCAGTGGCGTAACAATTATAGTTTGGAAATCATTAGTCCTGTTATGTTATGTTTTGTTTTTAGGATAATAGCGCTGTCATAAAGACATTGATTACTCATTTAATAGATAGTGAGCATCGCATTAGTGAAACTAATAAACTAATGGCACAACACGTCGTACACCAATCTATTGTCACATCAATTGTTAGGTTGAGTTCTGGTATTTAGGAATAGTTAGCGCCAAATAAGTGACAGAGCTATCAAGTTTGAGGACACGCCACCAGTGCTGGCGAACGCCTGTAAAGCCTTTTTATTATTTATTCGTATGAATCACATCTAAATAAGTTATTACGCCATATATATCGTCACAATTGTACTCTTTTATACACTATTGTAGAGTCAAATACTATTTGAGGCTATATTTAGTATATTCTCTGCCCTTTGCATACACTTTACTGTCTTTTGCATCGATTTTTAGTTTTCATTTTCTCCCAAAAACTGGAAAAGCGTTTGATTGTATGCGTTGTGTGACTGACATGTCTTTGGATAAAAAGCGAGACTTAAATGATTAAAATATTCCATTTTAGGCACATTTGGGGATTCGATTGGCGCACAACAGCACACATACAGTGAGCACAGGGAGGTAGGCAGGAGAGGGAGAGAGAGAGAGCACTGTACTAGAACAACTGTACTAGGCAACTGCACTAAGAGTAAGAGTAAGTGGAAGAACACACAAAATACAACTAAACATTAAGAATTGTGGAGCACTTGTAGCACATGTATTGCTATAATAGTCATTAGTTATCGCATATAACATAACGAACCCATAACTTAGCAATTAAGACAACTTCTGAAGAGTTAGATTTCTTGCACACAATCTCTCTCTCTCTCTCTCTCTCTCTCTCTCTCTCTCTCTCTCTCGCTCTCTTCCTGCCTCCCTGGCCAACTTTCTCTGGCAACTCTACCAATACTCTCAATACTTAGTGTTTGATGCAATGCTTTTTAGTGATGAATCAATGAGAGCTGCATTTGTGTACTCACACACCAGAGTTAACAGCGTTAACGAACAGTTAATTGATTTTCTCGATTCTGCAATCATTTATTTATTCATTGTCTCGATGTATGTCCCGATGTGTGTCCCAATGTGTACGCCATAACCTTCTATAAAGTTAGCCAACAAAGTACTGGTCTATAAATTAACGGAGAGTTTCACTTTGTATGTGTCGTTCCCAAAAGGGATTCCTGATTAGAGAGCTCTACTCAGCTCTGGACTACATCTGTAAAACTTTGATGCACTCACTGGCTCTCAGACTCACTCTCCCAGAGTCTAGTTCTTCACTCCCTCTAAATGGTCTTCATTGCAAATCTGTGGACATTATGCCAGCATTTCATAGCTTGTCATTTGATGTCATTTGTTCTGACCATAGCTTTCATAGTCCTTATAATGGCTCCAAAAGCGATACAATCGTATTAACTCTGCTATTATAGCAATCATTTCAATAGTCAGACACAATATTCGACTTAATATTTATTGCAATTTCTCTTTTCTATTATTTCTATGAATTAATTAATACATCGCTTAATAGAGATCTAATTCTCGATAAATAACTGTTTATACAAATATAGTATTTGATTCATATAATTAAAAATGAAACCAAAACTGAAATAAGTTAGCAATCAATTGAATAAATTACATCGTATTATACATACAGTATATCACATAACATATTCTGCATTTATTTCACTCCCGAGAGAGTCAATGATTTTATAGGAAGTCTTGTTTTCAGAGTTCAATCTAATGTCAGTTTCTTCTAATAGCGAATTCATGTCAAAAGATTTTAGTCGTGTTTTATATTATTGAACGAAAAACCATTTGATTATAAAGTTATACAAATTAAGTGATACCTTTCGCGTGAGTATTTCATCATTTCATCATGATAGTTTGAAATTCTAATAATCAATATTCAATCATCAATTAGCAAAATGTAATTAAATTCGATATTGAATGTGCCATAGCTTGACCGGGGTAATGGGATAATTATGGACAATTAGAATTAGACAAATCATTGTCACAATTATTTTCACTAATACTTTACAACAAACTCTATATCTTTTTCTTTCTTATTCTTATTGTTTTAGAAATTGCTTTTATCTCTATTTCCATCGCTTTTTGTAATTAATATTTCCGAAAAACTCATAAAATTAAAGATTCTTTCAATGATTTTCATAAGTATAACAATTCATTAGATTATTTTTTGCCATACAATACACTCTTTTCTCTATTATTCTTATAATTCTTTTCTGACATACCCTTTGTGTTGACTAATATGGTTGATGTGAAGACATTAATTCGCGACAATATAATTGTTGCGAAAACATTATATTCTCTATTGCTTTAAACTTAAAAGAAATTGACTTTTTCTTAATTGCATTGAATGACATAAAAATATTTTCAATGATTTTTCATAACAAATGAGATAAAACAATGCCATTACTGATAATTGAGATCAGATTTCATAGCTATTCATATAACATAAGCTCTAATAATAATATTCTTTATCCGAAATCTCTTGTCTTTTAAATTGATAGAAATTAATATGTATTATAAGGGATCAGAAGTGAGCAAGCACAGTAGCGATGGTAATTTCGGCCATGGTAAACTCTATCTGAATAAAATCTGATTTTTAAGATTAAAATAAGTGATGGTTTGCTTCCGATAAGTTTTACCAAAAATGAGTTGAATTCTCATCTGAAAGAACAGTTTAATTGAATTATTTAATTATTTTCATTCATTTTATTGAATTGCTAATCAATTAATTTAAATTTGATCGATGTTTCCGTTCATAAACATACGGTATTAATAAATAAATTCGCGAACGATATCCGCAATGAATACTTAATTAATGGTAATTATCTGTTTAGTACAGCATTACTATTAGTTAACTTCAATTATTAATCGGATATTCAGTAATGATCGCAATATTCTGTAATAATCTCAAAAATGAATTAATTTTTGTTAAAGCCTTCAAACGATGCATAAAAACTATTAATATGTTTAATCTCATCCAAAAATTCATACGAGACTCACTAAACAAGTGTGAAATGAGCTTGATGAAAATGCTCAAGCCTTTCAGAACACCATATAACTTTTACAAAATTCACAAACTTGCACATTCTTGTGCTTGTCTTCAACAATTTTCTTCTTACAGTATTTGTATCATTAAAAATAACCAAAAATTAGACTAATATTGAAATACTAATTGTGAATCAGACGATGTCTTCTTATTCTCATAATTATATTTAATTTTTTTTCATAAAAATAATTTTAATTTATATGATATATACTGTAGACAACTGTAGAAGACATTGAGAAGTATTATAAGTGAAGCTTAGAATACAATGAATTTCAAAACTATAATAAAATCCGTGAACTGTATAAGAAATAGCTTTTGAAATAACATAATATAAATAGATTGACGTAAAACAACAAAATGTTATTTATTCAATACTTCATTCAATATGTGCTCAAACATTGGTACCCAATGCCGTCGATTCTGAATACAGTATAATTAAAATTTAATTTCGTTATAAAAAAAGTTTATTTTCGATCGCTTTTCGATTTAAAGGCTTTTGAATTGAAAGAAGTGAACATTGATTTGAAAATGTCAGACAAAGGGATTAGGTTAACAAATAATAGATTTGAACATGATACCTTTCATTGAATTCCTTTTATCTTTGGCATTGGAGCCAATATATTGTTATCAATGGAATTGAAACTGGATATTTATCAAAATTACCAGGCAAAGAAATATGACTTGATTTTTGTTTGAGTTTCACTTAAATTCATAGAATAAATGCTTTCAAAGTCTCTATATATTTCAATCGATAAGTATTTTAGATTTCAATTACTTCTCAAAATCAATGAAACGTTTGATTATTAAAATATTTTTTAGCTATTATTAGCCTTAATACTGTATTATCCTATATTTATTTCTTGTGCAACTGATATGCATGTGTGGGGACATTACCTTGCTCATGTTTTTCTGAAATTTTAAGTATCAAAAATTATCTTAAATGTAATCAAAGTCAGTCGAGTTATTTCAAACTCAGCCATCATTTTCTGTCTTCCTTTTAAATTAGCTCTAAAGCTAAGAATCAGCACTTTTAAGCCCAGGTATACTGTTTTGGGTGAGCCTAGCTTGCACATTTATACTCACTGTTTTATTATTGGTATTATTAAAAGTGAAAATTTGTCATAAATTTGACAGAAGTACTGCATATTCGACGAAATATAAGTTCAGAACTGAAGAGTGAAATATAAAAATATATTAGAATAGAGTAGAGAAGAGAAGAAGAGTTATATTTAAGGATCAGATTTGGAAAAGACTTTTCAGTGTTTGAAAATCTAATATTTGCGAAGTGTTTGGTAGAGTCACGTACTAATGGAAAGTAAGAAAGTAAGTGTAAAAACATCAATATTACCAGAATTATGAGCTCAAGGATACTATGAATCTCTATTTGGAGTATTGAAAGCACTATTCGTCTCTGTATTCACTGTATTCTCTGTATTCTCCGTATTCTTCAGTTTATGATGAAATTTCTAGATTATTGCATCCATTGGATTGCGTATAAGCTTTTCAATGGATGCACACAATAGTTGTATAGCATTAGACTTCACTGCCTTTGCTTTGCTTTACTTCCGCTCTCGCACTGAGTTTCCAATTCTAGATATTTAATAATTAATTGAATTCTGCTATAAAACAGTTTCTCATTGGACTCATTGGGAGTCGTTTACTCGTTTGGATTTTATTTTTAACTCATTAATTGAATGCAACACAACATCACTGATAATAATAATAATAATTTAATCTTTAATGAAAATGAGAGCGAATGAGAAGCAATTAGAGCGCTATACTGTACAAGTCCTACCAGTCCTACCAGTCCTACAGTACAGTGCAAATACAGAGAGAGAAATGGATGAATGAGGCACTGAATGGCCTCATAAACACATACTCTAATAAATATAATCCTGCCAATTCATTGCTGACTTCAATTCATCCACCAATTTCTTCGAATTAAATAAACTTCATTTCCTATACATTATTACATTATTTAGTAGTTTTTGAATCAAAACTTTTGCAATAATTCTAATTCAATCCCATTTTATTGCAGAAATTATAAAATATTAGTGAAGACCAGTGAAGACCAATCAGATCTCTGTTCAAAGGATGACTCGAATAGGAGTTTGAGTTCATAAATAATTTATTAGTCTTTAATGCTTTTTAAAATCAACCCCCGATAGCATGCGATGTAATATTAATGATCCAAAGAATGTCTCAACAAATATATCGTTTCTCTGCTTTATTCAAATTATTTTTTCCAATTATTTAATAGAATTAATATTTTGTGACACATTTGAGAGTATAACAGATGAGTGGGTGCTATGGAATACTGTTGTTGTTTTGACCAGAATACCTGAGTATTATCAGTGAAATGTGAACTACAGAGTAGTGTATCTACTGTACAGTATTTTGAACGTCTGTGCTTACCGGCCATTCTAGAAGTTATTGTAAAAGAGATAAAACATATTTGAATTCAATCTCTTCTGGCAATCATATTGCAGTCTCATAAGAACATTTCAGCTTACCTTGAACACTGAGAATTGTCGTAAATGCAATCTAGATAATTAATGATCCATAACTAGACTACAAAATATTGCAGAATTGCAGCCAAACATTCCCTTTGATATAATAGTCTAATAAACAATAAGACACTGTATGTAAACGAATGACACCGACATGTTATACAGTATGCCTTGTACTGACTATACCTGTAAATTATATTGTGTTGTGTCTAATGTCAAACAATTTCATCGCATTCTCTCTCAGTTTATTGTTTTTTGGGTTATGTTTTTGGCTCTTCTTTACACATGAATTACTCTTACCTTTGACTCGATTTATACGTTTATCTCATGAGAAAACCTTTCACATAAACTTTCATTTGTGTGTCGGGTATTCCTTTGCCACTTGTGTTCTGTATCGCTATATCTGGTCTATCAAAACAAATTCGTAACAAAAACCAAACAAAATCATGAATTATTGTTTAATGCATTGAAATTTATGTGCATTTTTTGCTTCACAACAAATATTATTTATCAAATGCTTTCAACCAAACGGATTGCAGAGATGGGAGAGGGAGGGAGAGGGAGAGGGAGAGGGAGAGGGAGAGGGAGAGTGAGAGAGAGAGAGAGAGAGAGAGAGAGAGAGAGAGAGAGAGAGAGAGAGAGAGAGCGCTTAGAAATTATGAATTGTGATGAATGCGTTGATGTCCACAATGAAAGGTGTTATAGATTTGATTGGAAGATCAATCAAGAATTTAATAATAAGTTTATTGAAATACACCTCAACACGAATGGGTCGACATTATGCTAAGCGTTATATTATTCATAAACACTGGCAAACAATGCACTGTATGTTAGCAGTCAATAGTGAACGAGAAAATGAGAGGAAAGACTATAAATTAAATTTTAATTCTTTTCAATTTGATTGATGTGTTCGCTAATATAGAAGCTGTTTCTCCAACCGGAAGGAGTCTATCGAGAAAAAAGAGTTGCAAACAATTGCGTTAACAAACTATATTGAAAATTGTTTTATGAAAATTAATTAAATAATATTTGTATAGATTCTCAAACTTTTACATCAAATATAAGTTTCCGCAAACAAATAACTGCCGGTATATTTCAAACTACTGCTCATTATTCCACAGTTTAGTCATATTATATGAGAAAGTATTCATTTAACTAAAGTATGATATTTAGGATTCACTTCTATTGAATCTTTTTGATCCAATTGAACAAAGTGAGCCAGGCCAGGCCAGGCTGGCTATTATTATTCAAAGTATTGCTTTACACTTGAATCCGATTATGCGAATGCAAATAAATCTTTGGCCTCAAGACTGCTACGGCTCAGACATGAGGATCGATACGAAACTAATATTTTTGTGCAGATATATTAGATATAAAGCCGAATGAAATTATAGGAAATATAGAAAAACAGATGAATCGGATACTGCACAGCAATATATCCTTTAATACCCTTTTGCTCTGACAGTAGTCCTGTGAAGAATTTGTAACAAACATTCAATTTAAAAAACAATAAAAGTCAGAGCCATCACAAATATTATGCGATCCAGTCCTACAGTCGTTCACATAAATTGCTAGCAATAGAATTCACATACTTTGCTGAGGCTCAATTTTCATCAAAGCTCATACTGCATGCACATCCACCACATCAGAGGCATTGCTGAGTTTATTTATATTTTTCGAAAATAAGAAATTAAATAATCAGTTCCTCTAAACAAAACAAATCAAATTTATTATAATTATTATGAAAGCAACAAAATGTACTCGTTGCACTGTTGATATTCAATTTTAGTCATGAATCATGATATATACAATACTCTTGACCTTTTTAAACATATAAAACTGTAAACTAAAGACTTGCAATACTTTCATGGACTGATTAAAATTGTGTGCAAGCTCAATCTAAACAATTTGTTGTGAAACTATCTCATATAGACTTTTATTCCATTGACAGTCGATTTTGTAGAGTACTGTATCCAACGATTTATACATTTAGGAAATGGACGGCAACTCCTATGGAAAGGGTATTCATTTGAACTTTTCAAACATTAAGTTTCGTTTGAAATATTGAATTATTTAGTTTTGTTTGAGTTTAAGCAAAAAGTTTTTTCAGTTAATTTATTTGGAGAGACAACAGCCTGTGTTAACAGCTCTTATATAAATTGGGCTCAAATATGATTTTAAAATTGATGACTTTTCAACGGTCAGCGAAACAATTATTTTCTACTCTTTTACTAATTTATTACAGTTGACTGAATTGAGTTAACAATTCTTTTTGAATATTTTATATAAAAATATTTATAACAAAAACTTTTTATAGTTTTTTTAAACTCAAAAACGATAATTATTTTATTATAAAACCATTTTCTCTATATATTAACCAAAACTCTGCTGAACTGCAAACATACCTAATCTTGACATTGGATAATTGCATCCTGTTTATTAATTCGAAAATTTCAAAAACAGTTCATAACTTTATTTATGTGATAATGATTTAGACATTAATCTTAAGAATATTCTGTTATATAGTCTCTGTCTTAAGACTAATATATTATAGAATTTCTATTACAGTATAAGAATTTCACATTAAATGCTTTGCAATTCTCTTCATATTCTCTAAAGTATAGTTAGCCAAAAGGACCTAAAGGGCCCTAAGAATATTGCAGCAACTTATGGGCTGAGGTCCCATAATTCAAAGGATTGATAGGATAAATAATAAGGCTTGTTAGCGTTACCCAAGATACAC
>JAQIWA010002744.1:0-12377 GCA_034693305.1 Eueremaeus valkanovi | reverse complement strand
CTGACTACAACATTCAGAAGGAGTCGACCCTTCACTTAGTTCTTCGACTTCGCGGAGGCTTTTAAGCCATACTTTTCTTTCAGTCAAATATTTGTTTCATTGAATTATTGCAAAATTTTTTATTAGTTCCGAAACTTTTGCATTGATTTGATTGTATTCTCAAAAAATGTTTGATTCCTTTGATTAAAAAATAGTTTTAAATATCGAGTGAACAGTAAGTCTATTAACAGAATAATAGGGGAGAGTTGGAGAACAGAGTTAATTGGTTTTGGTTGAGGTTTAGGTCATTACATGTAATTATAAGTGAATTCAAACGGTAATAATGGCCAACCTTTCAGACAAGAACAGCAATAAAACTGCAATTTTCTATAATACTTATCATTGCTTAGAATTCAAGTCTACTTTCTTGTGGACCAAATGAAAGAGAGAAGACATTTGCTATTGTGAAGAGATTCTCATTTAATGATACTATTAATCGGTTTATTATTAGTGTAGTTATAAAAGCAGGTGAAAGATGACTGCTTTGCAGAGAACTCGACTCTAATAATAACTTGAGGCGAAAAAGTTGAGAATTGAGTGAATGCACTGCAAACACAGATTTGTAAGAAACTGATAGCTCTGACAGCACTAACACAAATCTTATATACTGGACAGTCAGTCTGTATTACAGTCAAAGTAGACTAATATCATAGAATAACAGACCCAGCTCTAAACTCAAACCGCTTAGGGGGCTAAGATGGTCGTGTATTTTGCTTCAAATCTTATATTTATAAGTAAATCTGAAATTTGGACCAATTGGACCTGGTCAATGTTCAATGGATGGAAGAACTTTACAACATTTCTAATCGATTCGGGGTAATATTCGAAGTTAACTATTTACATAAGGCAACAGTAACAAGGTATAATTCATATCTAGTGTCTCGAATAGTCTATTGATAACTAAAGAGTATTGAAGAGCGAATACAGTATAGTAATATACTGACAGTGAGTATACAGTATTCTGAAGCATAAAATAATTGATTTAATATTTAAGTTAAATTTAATTTCAAATAATAAATGTCCAGATATTTGCCACTTATTCGGAGAATTTATTCATTAGATAATTGAATTGATATTCAATTGATATACAGTATTGCATAACATAATGCGATTAAACGAAGTATTCTTAAACATAAGTATAATGACATCACCTCTATTGCATCCAACATTAGACGAACGCAGGTCTAGTGTAAATACAAGGACAACCCAGGGATCAAAAACATATAATTATTAAGTACTGTTGTAAGCGATGCAAATCAAAGCAATGTAAAAATAATGAAGAATTGATTAATTATTTATGTTTTTCTTTGACATTGAAATCGTATAAGAATTGGTTAAACAATATAATAAAGAATTCATTTTAATGGCTCTTATTATTCAACACTAATTCTATTGAATGTATTCAATATATTCACACAAAGTATAAATTCTTCAAATGAATGACTCATTAAAAGTTCATGAACAGTACAAATCAGAGCTGGCCAGAGGAAAGGTAGACCGGCTCTACTGCGACGCCAAAAGTGGAATTGAGCTTACGTTCAACAAATTCAGTAAAGGTGAATTCAGTGACCGACAGCAGATATTTGTTACAATAAAAATCTGAATCCCTGGACCAATAATGCACTCCAGATAAAATCTGAGGCTAAGATAGAAACCTGGTTCAAGTAGTCAGGTCAGCTCTAACTTGTTACTCTTTTGACAGTGAGTTTACCCTGATCACTTGGTAACATTAATAGGAGAAATAAATCTTTAATTATAGTAATTAATTACGAATAGAGGACTAAATCTAATAAAATGTTAAATAAACTCAAGTTTTCAGCAAAACTTATAGAAAGTGAAATCGAAAAAAGGAAAATGTGATTAAGTTGATTGATCCTATTGAATAGTATTGATAATGCTCACTTCAGAATAGACCATGAACAATAAGCTTTCATTTTGTACAGTATATTGAATTTGTTGTGAAGAAATTAAGAGTCAACTCAACTGAATATTGTTCGTCAAACCACTGAGAGATGATTTGATTATAAAATTGGCTCTAATTTTGTTTATATGAAACTATTTATTGCTTGGATCAATAATTACACTTCTGAGCAATATAGTAAATCTAGCTAATGTTGTAAAGAAGATCAGTTCATCAGAATAGTGAATACTATGCGGTCTATGCAAATAAAAACTGATTTCATTTATTAAAGCCTAGAATTTTCAAGTTTACGAAAGGTTTGGGTCATTAATCAGTTTTTCGACAAAATTGTACATGTCTTAAAAATTGAATAATTCGATGCATATGCGAGATTGAAATGTGACACTGGAGCAAATTAAATTTATAATAAACTGGCCATTCATTTAAATCTAAACCGATTTAATGTCATTCGAAAGAGGACTGAAATCACTTAATATTGTTATCATTTTCTAATTTATTAATTATATAATAACTTGAAATCTAGATTCAGTAAAAAGTGCCAAGCTTATAAAAGCCTAACCATTATTGTAAAGTGTTTTGAATGAATAAAATAAAAGTATTGCAAAAATTCTTTCTCTTTTGAAGAAAGAGTCGAAAAGAATGAATATTTTCGCATAAAAAACGAATCGTCCGTTCGATGGCTGAGATGTTTGTGACCCAAAAACTTCCTTTTGCTAACCTTTCGCTTGTTTATCAAATTCGTCAATGAGTGAAAGTGGGTGCAGTATTGGTGCAGTCCTAGTGCAGTTTGGTGCACCAGTGGTGCCTAAGTCGAGTTCAGAGCAGTTGACTGTCTACTGACTCTACTCTACTGTGCCGTACAGTACAGTATGACTTAGATGTGTAGGCTCTGGTGCACCAATATGTTTCTTTAAGGTCTTGCCTTAATATTGCCGGTCCTCTAGGTTAGGGGTTCTGTAGGTCATACGGCTGTTTACAACCTTAAAGAAGTAAACACTTTTGTTCGTCGTCTCCCCTCTCAGACCTTTCAGGAAGAACTTGAGTTGAGCTCAGCTCAAGTTATACTATATTTTCACTCTCGTATGAAAGGATAAGAAAGTTGAGACACAAAGAACCGAAAGAGAGGCCATCGGTCACAACGCCACAACTTCCAGTGCTGGCCCAGCGTGGGAGTGCTCTGACCGACAATACAACCGAAAGTCGATTAATCCGTTTTCTTAATCCAATGCCAATTAATTGATAAAAATTAATACTAATTATCTGAAACTTTCACTTTTGCCGCACAGGGAGTCTGTGAGAGCACCTGTCAATAGTCAGCAATTGGCTCTCCTTATCACCTCATGTTAGCTGTCTCTGACGCTCCCCTACTTTAATATTCCCCCTGAGCTCGAATTTTCAATAACGGCTGTACAGCACATACAGTACAGTATACAGAATACAGTATACCTCAGAGTAGAGCTCATACACCAAATGCTATTCTTAGGAACTCGGAAGCACCAGAAGCACCAGAAGCAGCAAAACATCTATTGTAAAGCACCAAAAGTTGTTTACTTCCCTGTACTCTAATCTTAGACTGAATAAAGATTTCAATAATAGTTCCAATACATCCACTGTTGACTACTACTACCACTGCTAACACTGTTGTTCCTAACATTACAATCTCAATCTGCTGTTCCTCTTATTCCTTGTTTTCATATAACTTTCGATCTCAACGATCGCTTTCCTTATATAAACTGCATTTCTCTTCTATTTCCGACATTTGTGTCCATTCTTTCGATTGAACTTCGAATCCAAAGCATAAGATATTAAACCAATTCAATCGACAATTGCTAACAACTAAAACATCCATTTCCTAAAAACCGGTCCAAATCTCTCTATGCTCTTACTACAAGACCCCGAAGTAACTGTTCCACCAATTTTATCAATAGCAAGAGCTGGCAAAACAAACTGATATAGAAATTAAATAAATCAAAACAAATGTATATTTTTCTTATCAATAAATTCTATTTAATTTCGTTAGTCTTTTAGATCAAATTGATTATCAAAAGTGAGAGAAATTCGATAATATTTTTAATTTAAATTTAGCTGATTTTAGAAAATTAATCTGTTTAAGCTTGCTTATAATTGTTAACAAACACTTTCTGGGAATTTCATTATTTATATAACCCATACATAACTAAATTTATTCAATATTTGAGAGATTCTGGAATTTGGGGTTCGGAACAAGTTATGAACTTAGAAATATTGGAAACGTCTCAAATTGACCGGGATCAAAATATAAGTTAAAATCAAATTGAATACCAGAGTGTTATTCATGATATGATTAGAAAATTCTAAATAAAAATTACAATTCAGAGACAACAGTAATGCATTGCAACTGTAAAGCAGACTCGTCTGCATATAACAGCATTGTATAAATTGAAGCCCTGAACCATTATAATAAATGGAAGAGTTTAAAAATATCCAGATTGTCTAAAAAAATTCAGCTAATTTATTAATAGGTACTGCAGAGAGGTTTTAAGACAAATTCAATGTAAGAATAAAAAGTCAAGAATAGTATGAATAAAGCAATTCAATGACTCGGAGAAAATTCAGCTGAAAAGGGGACTTATAATGATAATCATAATGATAATCTGGTTACTTTTTAATCAATCATTTGTTAGTATAAGACATGAGCGCAATAGAGGTAAAGAAGTGAATCTCTCAGCTATTAGTGCATCTATTTATAACTTATAAGTTATAAGGATGATTTACCTTATACTGTATAACAGAGAATTTTTAGCGCCATTTTAGTACTGTAATGTACTGTACTGTACTGTACTGTGCTGGCTCAAATGTTTTTGCTGTGCGTTTTCAAGAATACTGTAGAGTTGTCCTTAATATCAATTTCTAAAACACTGTTTCTATTGTTTCTATATTTTCTTTATTCTTAAAAATCTTTATTCAAATACTCTGAATGAGTATTATAGCGAACGAACTGTTATTTAATGCGAATATCTTTATATTTAGGTCTAAATTAAGGAATAGTTATATAAATGGTTTCATAACTAAGTCTATGAGTCATTTGAAGCGAAAGCGAGTTCGGCTCAGAAATTGGTTGCAATTAACTAAAGAAAAGCTGCGAATGAAAGCACGACTCAGTGTTAGCGTTAGTGTTAGTCTTGTGTGAAATTATTTTTTGTGCTCAGATTTGACTAAAATGATGAGAATTAAGCAATAAGTATAGAGTGGTAGAGCCGAGAGCACAGGAGCATTAAACCCGTGCGCATATTGGGGTTCAAGGGCAGTAAGAATAACATCTCTGCCACACCATTGCTCATGCATAGCACCTCCGAACAGCACAATGACCTGATAAATGTCGTGTTTCAATCAAACTGATTCATAAAAACTCGTTTCCAATGATATTGGATACCTGTACTCATGTACTCCTGTCCTGTCCTCTACTCTTTCTGACTCTATTCTATTGAACGCATCCCACAATCCCATTGCTAAACACTGTTATGCTGTATGTGTTGTGTCTATAGATTCGCTAAATTGTGAACATATTTATCAAATATTCTGTTCACAAATAAACCTTAAATTCAGACTTTGTCCACAAAATTCAAAATTCTGGAACAATTTTGTTATAATAGAGGTATAACTCTATACAGTAGACGACGAGAAGCAGACAAATGGAAATGACTGTATATTCCATAACAAAGCGACATAAGTTTGGACATTGACCTGATTATGACGGATAAAGAATATATTGAACATATCTGTACGTAACTAATAGCCAGACATAAACATGCAGCAAAGGGAGCGGTCACCAGTAGGTCAGTTGTTCACCAGTGATGTTGTAGGTGTGGAGCATAGGTTACTTTGGGAGAGAATAGAGTAAAAAAGGGACTCAAGAAAGGAGTTCGGCCTAAAAGAAAGTCGTAAAAAGTGGATTTGGACAGAGGGACAGATGGTTGAGCTCAGGCTGTTCGGACAAAATATTTTTTATGTCTTCAACTTTTTTTAGTTATTATAACTAACATTAGAGAAGTTGCATAATATGAAGCGAGAAAAACAAGTCGAGTGACCTAACAAACCAATCCTACCAGCGCTCAAAACTGGTAGAACCACATGCCGTTAGTCAATAGTCAAACCTTTGCACAACTTATAAGAATACAGTCTAATGGAAAGCAGACAACGTCTCAACCATTACAGTACAGTATATCCAAACCCTATTCAATGAAAATGTTTGCAACACTAAAAAGTTGTCGGTTTATAAGTGAATGAGAAAACAAATATTTAGAAAGAACATTGAATTGATTGCAGTATCAAGATGACTTTACTAATTATTTTAATTTAGTAGTTGAGACAAAAATAATTAAAAAAAATTGAATAAATTCATAATAAAATCCAAATTAATAGTAAAACATAAGTTATTTGTATTCATATCTTACAAATGACTGAATCATTAACTCAATAAAAGTTATATAAGAATAGCACTGATAATAGAAAATCTCAAAGTCTTTTGAGCATTGATTTGGTATTCTTTAGTCATACCATAGATATTGGAATAAAAACATTAATTAAATAATTGAATGATTTTATAAATAGTAAAAGTGATTCAAAATAGAGTTCTTTAACGAAAGCGAAAAAGTGTTAGCATTGAGACATTGAAAGCATTTATTAAAGAATATTTTCCTCGACAATGAACCTGAACCTCGAGTGATAAGACTCTATTCAATAACAAGTTCTTATTTATGGGAAATATTTTGATGCACTGAATACGAAATCATTGATTCGGTCGTAAATAAGAAAAGTTATGGTTGGGTCGAAAGGGGTATAAAATATATTCAATAGTTTTTGAACAACAGTTGCTCTGAAGACATAAAGTTATTTAAAGATCATTTTATTTTGTAGAAAGAAAACAAAAAGTCTTCATAAATCACAATCCAATCAAAGATAAAAACATTGAATTAAAAAATGAACTCTCGAACAGATTTCATGAATTTCACAAAATTATCAAACATAGGACCAAAGAATTCTAAGAACGAGAAAATACAGTATATATTACTGTAATATAAAGAATGACAGAATAAATGGCTTCAAAAAACCAATATTTATGAGAACCTGAAAGACTGAAGAGATAGAGATTTTTCAATTTAATTACTTAATACGTCGATTAAAGATAGAGTAATGCTCTGAAGAGTCGCCAAAACTTTCCTCATTAGTAGGTTTGAGGTAAGACTAGC
Source organism: Eueremaeus valkanovi (assembly GCA_034693305.1). Taxonomy (NCBI): domain Eukaryota; kingdom Metazoa; phylum Arthropoda; class Arachnida; order Sarcoptiformes; family Eremaeidae; genus Eueremaeus; species Eueremaeus valkanovi. The sequence goes on along the minus strand of JAQIWA010002744.1, from coordinate 5,189 downwards.
AGAGAAAGTGAACGAACGCTTGTTTTACAGCAAACATATTATCATTAGATATAAGAAAAAGAGATGAGTTGTGGACAGAGAGTGAGAGTGAGTGAGAGGCAGCTGAACGGATGCGAGTAATTATGACAAATAAATCGTAAGAAAATTAAATTTTGAAGACATATCATAAAAGATAATTTGATTCATTCAAAGCCGATCTGAAAACTAAAGTTTGAGAAATGCAAATATTATTATTATTATTATTATTATTATTGTACAGTGTGTTTGTAGACTCGATTATACTGTAGACTCTAGAGTACATACTGTATACTGTAGTGTAGTGTAGTGTAAAGGTACTGTATAAAGAACAATGCTGTGGCTGTAGCCAGTACAGAATTACAGAATCACAGAAAGTATTTCTTAACTAAAGCCAAGATCAGCCAAAGAAGACTGAGGACGGGAGGGGCCGGTGGGGGTAGTAGTGAGTGAGTGACTACAATATTTAGGGCCATTAGATCGAGCACTTATGCAAAATTTGAGAAATGCATAAAACTGTTAAAATGTTGAAAAGCGTGCAAAAGACTAACGCAGGACAAAGACGAGAGGGGTATCAATAAAGGTATTTGAGGGGAAAGACAAAGACCTGAGTCAAGGTCAAGAAAAGTGAGAGCTGGCACTGGCAGCTAAGACTTTGCAGGTGTGTTCGTTAATTAGGAGTAAAGTGGTTTGACTGGTTTGCGTTAAATTGCATCGGGTTTAGTGACCTACACACCAACGTCACCATACAATCGTCCTACTGGTACACTCTTTGCTATAGGCTATAGCATTCACTTTCTCCTCCAGTCCCTCTGAGCACCAGCAGCACCCAACCATTCTCTCAAAACTCAGTTTTCATAATTAGTTTTAATTGTGTTTAAGTTTATTATTATATTTAAAACTAATAATATTTGCATTCAATTCGATTGTCATTCGATAAGAATCGAAAACTATTGCTATTATTGGCTGAAAGACGTGAGTTATGACAGTTCGGCAAATGTCCCGCAAAAATGGGGGAGAAGTTGATCTCTACAGGGGAGGAGTCCCGCAATATAACTGGTCTACTCTGCGAGTATAGCCTCAGTCACTGGAATAGTGAAAGTGGAAAAGTTGAGCACAAGATATATTAGTCGTTTTGGTTTAGCGGACTTTGAAAAGGTTCCCAACTCTGGCAACAAGTGCTTCACTACTCTATTAACTCACATAAAGAACAGTGAAGTCAAACGAGTTATACAGAGATTGTGTTTAGGATTCACTTGTAATCCAGATTCAATTCGACACTATTTCAAACCATAATTCATAGAAAGTTATATAAATTCAATTGAATTGTGTGTAAAGAATGCCCAAAGCATTTCTCATACGCAAAAAGCTGTCCGGGCGCGACCACTGGAGGCCTGTGACACCACCATCCAGTCCCGATGAAGACGATGACAATTGTTTGAAAAAGGATACTAATGTTAAAAGCGATGCAATCAAAGCAAATAAGACTATTAGAGAATCTCCTCTAAAGATCGATCAATCATCCAATCACTCGATCCATGCCTTCAATACATCATACAGTGGTGTCATATTGTCATCGCCTTCCAGTTGTTGTACCAGTGATAGTGATAACGACTTCAGAGGTATTCTTTGTTTTCATTATTATAATAATTGTCTTTTCATTAGATTTGTATGTTTTGTGAAAATAAGTTTCAAAGAGAATATAGGAATAGAAATGAGTTTAGAAAGAAATAAATGTAATAAATATCAGACACTAATAGATAAAGTGATTCCAATTCTTATCGTTTTTAATGATTTTAAATGTTAGCTATAATTAAAACAGAATTCTGTCATTGAGTCGGTTATATAACTTGTTTGAAAATATAAATATTTTCGAAGCGTTGGGTATATTATAGGAGTTCTGTCAAAAATATTTAGCTTTTATACTGTTTTGACTTAAGCTTTCAAAAGCATTCATTCGTTATTGGTTTTGACTAAAAATAGAATATAATGGTTAGGACTGTAGGCAATGAATTGTGAGTTTGAAGATTGAATTTAGTTAGCATTGAATTGAGAGAGAGTTATGTTCTATTGTATGGATTGTATTGTCAATCGTAACGGTTATTGTTTTCTAGGCTTTCAGTCCGATAGTAAAGCAGCAACTCTTCAACGAGAGGAAAATCACAGCACAAAAACAGGTATGCAGTATAGCTACTACAGTACAGTATTATACAGTACAGTATGTAGTGTAGTGTAGAGTCGAGTCCTTGGCATTGAATTTGGCCAAAGCCTCCAAAGACTAAACCGGTTTCGCTAATCACTATTCCTAACCATTACTCAGCCTCTACTGTCAGAAGAGTATCCGTTATACACACCGTTCACAAGCCTTCACCAGCTCTTATCGATTCGGCTGAAGATTCCTTAGACGCGCCCTTAGATCTTCCAATCCCTCCCGTCCAGATCATTGCACAACGTCTGGGTAATTCTTCTTTATTGCTTTCTTTAGAATAGGCTATACTCTAAACCCAATTATTTATAAATCCAACAAAATTTTTAATAATTGCGCTCAACTCTCAACTGACTATAGGTCTGCCCGTCCATGTCATCGGTTCACTAGAGTTCGTCAACGGAGGACATGGCATCAAAAACCCATTGACTTTGAATACCGGTCACTCGAAATCTTCGCCACACATTGCAAATAGCGGTGAAGACGATCCGCTCAAATGCCAGGTTTGCGGCAAACGATTCAGTTTAGCCCGACTTCTGAACCGACACATGAAATGTCATTCAGACGTCAAACGCTATTTGTGTACGTTTTGCGGCAAAGGCTTCAACGATACATTCGACCTGAAGAGACACACCCGAACCCATACCGGTAATGCACTGATAGACTCACAATTGAACTCAGAATACAATATTCACTCATTTACATCTTTACTAAACTGTATGTGCAATAGGCGTCCGTCCCTATCGATGCAACTTCTGTGATAAGTCATTTACACAGAGATGTTCTCTTGAGTCGCATACTCTTAAAGTGCACGGAATAGCACATGAATATGGATATAAGGAGAGAAGGAACAAGGTCTATGTGTGCGAAGAATGCGGTAATTAAACGAAAAATGATTGAAACGAATGCGAACTTAATGTAAAATTTCATATAATATTCAGGCAATACAACGAACCAACCGGAGACCCATTACATGCATCTTAAATGTCATCACCCATACAGTCCAGCTTTGGCCAAGTTTTACGACAAAAGACATTTCAAGTTTAATGACACAGAATTCCCATTTAAAGAATGAACACAATTGTGACATAATTTCCAATTTTGGATCAAATAATTAAAATTTTGTATAAAATATTTTTTTTACGCGAAAGACATTTTGAGAGAATGTTTTTGATGTAAAGATAGGATTGAAATCAAATGTTTGATATTGTTTAGAGAGAAAAGTATTGAATTATATATTTATATATAGACTGAAAGAATGTACGGAAAAGTTCAGAATTTAAATGATTTTAATTTAATGTTTTCAATGAAATGAATATTTGTTGGTTTGAATACGATTTATACAATATTTAAAGAATTAACAAAAACTATTCATAATTTCGATTTGCACTCAAAATCTTCGATTAATTCGATATTAAGCTAAATATAAAACAATTAATAATTTTCTTTAATATACTCTAATTTATTGTATTTAATGTGATATTTATTAAAAACTATAAAAACATATTTTCAGAAGTTTTCGCATAATTTTCATTTCATAACGCGAGCCAAGAAATGGGTTTACATTAGCCAGTACAGTTCTTGAATGAAAGCTAATTAACTTTCAATTATGACTCGACTCAATAGGTTTTGTGATGAAAACAAATTGTCATCTATTCATAGACTTCACTGTTCACACGAGCAGTCGAACAATTCATTATAAATGATTCTTGATCAATTATAAATCTTATTTGGTTTCTATTACAGAACTTTGAAAGGGAAGTTCAATTGACACTGGTACAGAACAAGGCATTCTTCTCCAGCTTATACTGATCAAGCTTATTGTAGGAATTCTGTATTTTGTCCGTAATATCAAAATATAATATACTTATCATTAAATAATTAAATAAATAAAATAATGATAAACTGTATCAAGTACAATTGCTACAAGTGCCAGGATGCTATTTAATAACAAGTACTGTTAAGTGCAAACCAATCCCCCATGCTCTTGAATTTGGCGCTAAAATACTGCAATTGTTTGAGTCAAGTTGTAAATGTCATAATCATTTGTAACCGTGAATAGTTTGGAATTGAATTCAGTTGATAAGTTGACTATACAGTGGAAAATTTTTATTTAGTTTTCAATTGCTTTGATTCAAAAAATCAACTTATTTTCCACTAAATATTCAACTTATCAACTGAATTTAATTTCAAATCTATTCAGGGTTACAAATGACTATTAAATTTATACCTTGACTCAAACAACTATATACCTTTTTGCGCCAAATTCAAGAGCATGGGGGATTGGTTTGCACTTAACAGTACTTTATTTTTTGATCTAAAAGCCTATGGTGTTGATTGCATAAAAATTAAATGCATTGATGACTCGAATATAATTATTTATAAACTTATTCTTTCTTTTACTTTGGTTTGAAAAATGACATGGCTTATTTTAATATAAGTGGTAGAAAATGGTTTACCAATATTTTATCGATATATAATTCGATTTTAATAACTTCCATGTTAATTAATTCTAATTATAGCTTGAAACAATTGAGGACTTCATTGATTTATAATTTAGAGATTTTGTTAATTATGCAAAAATAATAGTTTTTTTTCTAACAGTTTTAATTGAAGACATAATTCATTTTTAATTACATAGTTTACTGAAAAAATAATTTGTGTGCTATTTGTATGTGTGTTAAAAACAACCGAGTTTTGAGCCAACTCTGGATTATTTTATGAAAAACATAATTCAATTATAATTATATATGTTTTTAGCGAATAACAGGGATGTGGAAAAATGTAAGTAAAGTAAAAACAATTTGTTCCTCATAGCTTGGTTAAGCATAAGAAAGACATTGATAACATTGAGAATTTATTTTGAATAATAACAACAGAATAGGAGATATTGAGTGCCAGACATGAGATGAATGTATTTGTGTTTATTTGAAACAAATTATATGCAGAGAAACCGATCTCTCGTTTC
>JAQIWA010002743.1:0-12377 GCA_034693305.1 Eueremaeus valkanovi | reverse complement strand
ATTATACAAATCCGCCATTTTGTTTTTCTATATTTTCACATTCTCTAATTTCACCTAGCAAAAAATCCGGTCCCAAAATGTGAATTTATGGAGGGCTCACTGTATATGAATTCATCGCAGAGTCCAAGAAAATCATTAATGTGTTCATTGAATTCGAGGATTAGGAGGACAGGGATTCCGATAAGTCAAGTGAGCACAACAGAAAGTGTTTGACTGAAAGCTAACCTTAAAATGAAAATTGATTTTAAGTACTATTTACAAAAATCTATGCAAAATATAATTTATTTTTCAAATTATTGTCAAAACTATTCATAATTTAATAAAATATTAGTTAATGTTTAGAAATAGTTTTGACTTATTATTAGAAGTATGAAAATACAGTAACTGTGCGGCTCTGGCAATAAGAGTGAAAAGTTCTTGCGTATTATGGCATGCGCTGATTGTCTGGTTTAGTTTTCAGGCTATATTCAGTGTGAGATATAGTGTACTGTTAAGTGCAAACCAATGCCCCCACTCTTGAATTTGACGCCAAAAATACTACAAGGTCTAAATGTTATAGTCATTTGTAACCCTGAATAGATTTGGAATTAACTTCAGTTGATAAGTAGACTATCCAGTGGAAATTTTTATTTTGCTTTCAATTACTTTGATTCAAAAATTCAACTTATTTTCCACTAAATATTCAACTTATCAACTTAAGTTAATTCCAAATTTATTCAGGGTTACAAATGACTATTACATTTATACCTTGACTCAAAAAATTGTAGTATTTTTTGCGCAAAATTCAAGTGTGTGGGGCATTGGTTTGCACTTAACAGTAAATACATTCTATATTTTATTGCATTTCAATTATAATAAGAGCCCATCTGTAGCGCACAATAAGCAGAGATACACTATATCTGGAACGATTAAAGCGAGAATGACTGAGTCAGCTTAAAATTCATTTTAAGCATCTTTTCATTTGCAATATTATTAGAAAAATTCAATTATAGCTTAGAATAACAACAGTCTGGAAGTTGCGTAAGCATTCAATTGCGAATGTTACGGATAATGAACAAATGTTCAATTAAGATAAAATTTAATTTCTATTGCGTTTAATAATAATCATTGACTATAGAAATACATACTTCACCACAATAATCAATTCAGATTTATTGTAGTATGCGGTTTATTCAAAATGCGTGCTGTGCAAATATCAGTAACACCCAGGTCATATCCAGAATTATATTTTAAGTGTTTTTTATTGTGATTATTTTTCATTGATCAGACTTCATTTGTTTCTTGTGGTTTTCGCTCCAGAGCCTGATGAATTATGCCATTTTGCTGATTTTAAATCCTGTGCTAAAGGCAATAGTTTTAGAAAAAATCCTTATAGATGTAATCATTTTTAGCAAGGATCATTTTGAATAGCTGAAATTTTTTATACCCCAAGTGGTTTTGGCCCTGGATACAGTGTTAATCTATAATCCCCATTTCTAAAGAAAGTGGTGATAAAAACGGGAATATTTATTTAAAATCATACTAGTATAATAATTCTTTGAATATTTCATAATATTTTGTGCTAAACCACAAGTTTGTTGAAAAAGGGTAAAACAAAGAGTTTTTAAAAGTATTGTCAATAAGAATCTATAGAATGTACTGTTTTTTGGCATATAAACAAAAAATATCAGAAATCTGGGTCTTTTTCAAAATTGATAATTTAAAAATTTTTTTGATCATAATTTGTCTTAAATTAACAGCATTGGTGACAGTTAACAATCAATACTAAAATCAATTGAAATATTTGACTCTGGTTCAATTTATAAAAGAAATTATTAAACAAATACAGTTAATGTAATGCAAAGAAAGTTAAGAATATATTTAGAATTTTATTGCAGAAAATTATTTACAGTATAACTGAGTTATAGAAATTTTCCGCAACGATTAAAGCAAAAATGAACTATGTCAGCTTATATTTATTCATTTTAAGCATCTTTTCATTTGCAATATTATCAGAAAAATTCAATTATAGCTTAGAATAAAAAACAGTCTGGAAGTTGTGTCAGCATTCAGCTGCAAATATATAGCAATGGCCATTTTATTTTTATCATCATATTATCCAAAATATGCGCACTATTGAGCTTGAACTTTGCAGAACTCAAATTGAAGGAATAGATTCATATTATTCTTTGACTTCATAGACGCAAAGAAATAATTGATAAAGTTTTTAAGTATTTCAAGCAAACTCTTGATTGAAAATAAGTCTGTTTTAATAATTTCTCATAAATTAATTTATGCCAATGATGTTTACAATCGTTATTTGTATTTCAGGTAAAACTAATATTTTAAAAATAATTTTTTGTATTGGGTCTAAGTTTAAATAACCGGAATTTTAAGCAGAGGTATTTTTGAATGGCTATAAAATTTGTTTGTTATTTATCAAAAAATCAGTTCAAACGGTATTTAATACATTCATTAATTGACTTTAGCTTTAAATAAAAAATTATTAAAATTACCTCAAGAAATGGTCATGGCAGCCGAAAGAAGTGTCACCGAACACACCATAAATTTTATTATAAATAAGACTCAGCTCATGAGTTCTGCTCAAGATGTCACACAATCTAATGATCTGATAATTCTCAGTCTTCGGTGATCACTTCTCTCAACTGATCGTATGAATGATTCAAATGTTTCAAATCCAGCGATTGTGACCTCAAAGACCTCTTTCAATATACCGCCGAAATACGGCTAAAATACCAATTTTGCACTAAATTTTGTATTTTAGCCGTCTTTCGGTGGTATATTGAAAGAGGTCTTTGGGGTCACAACCACCGGATTTGAACCGTTTGGATCAGTCGTACAGACAAAACTTGAAGTCCGTGAACGGTCTGAATCATTAAGCGGATTAAAATATTAAGAAATGCAGAATAGATTTTAGTTATAATCCTTTATAATAATTCTTATGACTCGAGTTCAAACATGCACTTTCTTCGCCCACTGTACGATTAGTTGAGTGACAAGTAAGAGAAAGAAGACTGAAGTAATGTTTGTGTCACCTCTTGAGCAAATTTCTTGAGCCGAAATTGTTTTAGACGAAAATTTCTGGTATGCTCGGTGTCACTTCTTCCAGCTGCAATGACCATTTCTTGAGATAATTTTAATAATTTTTAGCGAGTATACTCGCTTATGTTCTTGTGATTGTGTCTGGCTGTCCGTTTGTCAGTCCGTCCGTCAGTCCGTCCGTCCGTCCGTCCGTCCGTCCGTCCGTCTGTCTGTCTGTCAGTCCACCATTGTGAAAATTTTCATAAATTTTAAATTTTTAACAATATCTGTTATTGTTAGTACAGGTAATGCATTGTAAATAGTATAGTTATGAATATCAATTGACCCAATTATTTCTATTGGCTATATTGTCAAGATAATCACCAATAGATCCAATGTATTTTCGCTGGTAATAACGTTCGTGCTTGTTTTATAGCCAATTAATGGATGTATTAAATACTTTTTGCACTGAGTTTTGACAAATAAGAAACAAATTTTATAGCCTTTCAAAAATACAAATGCATAAAATTCCTATTATTCAAATTTATGCCTTATATTTATTAATATATTTATAATTTTTCAGTTATTGTAACTCATGTAAACTGCCTGTCGAGTTGTGACTCCAATTGGATTCCATATAAGTCTGAGAAATGCATTAAAATTATTGCGAGTGAGAGAACACAAACGGAAGCAATAGATGATTGCCATAAACTGGACAGTAGTTCACAATTGGTTGCAATTCACTCGAATGCAGAACAAGAGTTCATAAAACATATGATCTCCAAATACAGTAATATTTGTCTAAACGTATGGATTGGAACCAGATTTGAAGATAAGAATGAAAGACCAGACTATGAAACCTATCAGGATACTAGGAATGTAAGAATTACAAACAAATGTATGCCGTTGAATTCGGAGAATAATACTGATAGTCATTGTAATAAGAAGAACTGTACCATATGTCAAGTGAAGCAACAATGGAATATAAGCTCTTTAATAGTAGCCCTGGAGAAAACTTTATATGAATTGGAAATACGAGTTTTTGAATCCAATCAAAATGTAAAAATAGAATTGAATAAAACAGAACTTAAATTTTCTAATCAAGTCAAAGAAGTCTATAATAACATCATACGATTGGTACATCAACTTATAAAGCCATTGTCGGAGAATGATTTTAATGTAACGAAAACTGAGTTAAAAGCAGCAATTAATAGTTTAGAGTCGAAAGTCCAGACACAACAGTCATTATTAAACACAATTATTAATGAAAATAATGAAACAAACACAGAATTAAAGGCAACAAAAAATAGTTTGGAATTCAAAGTTGAAAAGCAATCCGAATATTTGACGAAGGAATTTTTTAAAATTATGAAAATTGTAACGAATTATATGGAACAAGGATTTGAAGTAATGCAGAATCAAATATCACTTTCAATCCCTATTGGCTTCATATACACACAACTGCCCAACCAATTAGAACCGACAGCTTTATGGCCTAAAACAGAGTGGACTCAAGTGACCCAACAATACGCCGGACTATTCTTTAGGGCTGAGGGAGAAAATGCACTTCTGTTCGGACAAAAACAGAGTGCCAACTATACCAAGATGATTTTCAGATCACGAAAGAGGAGTGATGTTCCTGGGACAACTCTCAGCGACGAATTTTCTGAGCCAATTGAAGGCCAATGGGCAAGGATTCAAGATTGGGTGTTCGAAGCTTTTTATGTATACACATCAGAAGTAGATAACAGACCAAAGAATACGGCGATTAGAATATGGAAAAGAATAAAATGAATAATTCGTTAATAATATTCTGTAGAGTTTGTCTGCAATTGTAATACTTTCTTAAAAGCCTGCACTGAATTGACCTTAAGATCACTTATTTGATACTTTATGTCACAATAATTTTACTATTCATTCGAAAATGATTATTATTGCAACAAAATCACAGAATTATTACAGGAATTCAGGGTAAAAATATGATACAAAATAAAATTGACAAAATATGATTACAAAGAAAAACAAAAATTATGTTTCGGTATTAATCAGTAAAATGCAGCCAATGATTCATCACAGATGTCTCACATAATAACTGTTGATAACATTGAGGTTATCCAACACTTGAAGTAAAGAATCTGCAATTATTTTAACATTAATTGATGTTTTGACCCATTTGATCCTGGTGCTATTCATATGTAATGCAATTATATTACTCACTATAAATAATTAAGTTGGGTCAAATAATAGGGATGGTCAAGTTCCGCAAACCTAGTTTGTATAGATAGCTAAATGGATAGCTAACTGGGTGCTTAATATACATTAAAGACTATACACTTATAAGTAACGTTGTTAATTTACGGTAAATTATGAAATATGTAAAACATGTACTGTTATTTTTGTTTATATGCCTAAAACAGCACATTCTATAGATTTACATTGACAATACTTTTAAAAACTCTTTGTTTTACTCTTTATTCAACAAACTTGTGGTTAAGGTCAAAATTTTTAAATATTCAAAAATTTTTATTTAAATTAAAAAAAAATTTCCGTTTTTTAATAGACGGAACCTCTAAATAAGTCATAACTTACGGTAATTACCACCAAATCATAATTTACAATAAATTAACAACTTTAGTTATATGTGCAAAATATAAACAATAATTTATTAAACACCGGTCAGTCCAAGCTAATTATATGCTGAGAATATTATAATAGCAAATAATATAACCAAGAAGTAAAATTCAGCAGTTGATAAACCAAGTAGTGCCTGGCAGTAGCGCACAGGCTAGAGTTGCTCTCTCATTCAACAAAGTTAAGCAGCACTGAGACCTGTTAGCGCTGAGTGGGAGACCAAAATCGAGTTAGACTCCAGACCGAAAAATTTGTCTGTACTCTCAGAGCATATTAGGCATTTGGAAACCAACAGGCTAAATGTGCTGAGCATTTGCCTGGATTCAAAAATAGCCGGAACCAAATGAATCAATCAAGAAATGAAAAAATTTATTTGATATCAGAATATGACTTAAATATGAATAGTATTCCTCACACATAAGGTGAACTAGTTACAAAAATAATGAATACAATAAACACAAAAAATTTAACACAAATGCAATAATTTTCTGAATCGTGATGCGAAATCAAGAATCTGTGCAAACAATGTTATCAGTAAGGACTGGATTAAGAAGTCAGTGAACCTATTGATTGACTATTAGATGAGACACGAATGAGAATATTTAAGACATTGAACAACACTTTCAACACGTACCTCATGTATCGATACAGACATACGCATAAACACCCATAGTTTGAAATATAATTCTTTGTAATAACAGATAATATAAATGATGTGCTTATCACAATTGAACCAGGGTGATTAACTTAAGATAGTTTAAGTCGCATAAATAGTTACAATAATTGAGAATAAAATTAATTCAGTTAAGAAACAAAAAGATATCTCATCTGAGCTCACTTTCATTGCTTTGGTAGATGGTGGAAATCTCTCTCTTCTCAGGTATGTACGATAAGTCAGTCAGGCAATTTGGACCAGGAATTATAATACTCTTCGGTTTTAATTGTCTATTGTTTTAATTGAAATTTATATTAATTTTATGCAATAATTCATTAGAACATTCATTAGAACATTAGTCAAAGACGATCTAGCAGCTCAATTGATCAAGGTGTTCCAATAGAGGAAGTTTCAATATGCTAAAAATCCCAGTCTACTATAAAAATCACTGCAATCTATTTATTCTTATTGATTGTTATACCTTTCCAAATATTACTAAAATTATAACTAAAAATTTAGATATACAGTAAACTCTATAAATTCACATTTTGGGACCAGGTTTAAAATTAGTTAATTTGAAAATAAAGAAAAACAAAATGGTGCATTTGTATCAATTTAGACCTAAAAGGCATATTTTTGATGAAAGATCAAGAATGTAGCTTAAACTAGTTTTACCGGATGAATGTACAGAATTAGATCAGGTTTAATGGATTTAAACATGATTTGCTATAAGTTAACTCAAAAATAACTGGTCTAGTATTGAATTATTTCACTTTTCAGGATTACAAATGTGAAATTAAAAAATGCGTACACAATTATGATTGTATGGAACTGACTGAATGGCCTCACTTTTGGGCGTCACTATGTGAGGCCGGACTTCACTTTTAGGCCTCACTTGGGCTTCACTTTTTGATCTCCTTTTAGCCCTTCTTTCATAATAAGATTATGAAATTCAAAATAAATGAGTCTGTATCCAATTTATCGTATTATAGAATAAATAATTCTTCATTATACCTTGGTATTTTTTCTGTAATACATTTTATTCAACTATGGTTGAATTATTATAATCCTGCTCGTTTTTATTGATTAATAAATAAACAACTAATTTTAGTCGATTTTATCAAATAATTTACCAAGTATATATTTATTGCCAAGTTTATGGTCTCTATATGATGGCATTAGTATACCAAAAAGAGAGGTCCGGCCTCACAGATTGAGGCTCAAATGTGAGGTCCGGCCTCACAAAGTGAGGCCCAGAAGTGAGGCCTAGATTTGAGGCCCGGCCTCACAAAGTGAGGCCAAGAATTAAGGCCTAGATGTGAGGCTCAGAAGTAAGGCCTAGATTTGAGGCCCGGCCTCACAAAGTAAGGCCAAGAATTGAGGCCCAGAAGTTAGGCCCGGCCTCACAAAGTGAGGCAATTCAGTCAGTCCTTATTGTATGTAATGGGGATCTGAACTAGTGTGAAAATGAAGATATAGAAATGTGAAATTAGTCATACTTTAATATTGGTCCCAATTTTGTGATCACAACCAGTGTGAAATAATAGAATTGTGAAAATATAGAATATGAATTTATGGAGTTTACTGTATTTGATATGATTAAATATTTAAACTGATCTTAATATAATTGACTGCAAAACGTATAGTGATTTATGAATTAGTGTTCAATATTTGTGAACTTATTTAAGTTGACTCAAATAAATTCCTAATGAGTTATCAATTCCTTATGTGACTCATTATTTCAGAGAGTTATTTCTTATCAAATGTACAATGTACTATATTGGGACCAAAGTAACATTTGGAAATCATAGCCTTTTGCGGCACTATTATAGTGAGCTTAATATTATATTTGAGATAAGGATAGAAACTCACTTCAATTGATTTGTTTTCTATTGATTTTAATATTATTTACAATAAAATATTTTAATAACAGAATAATCTCTTCTATAGTATTGAGTATATGTGCGGACAATGACTGCGAATATTAATAGAATTTCAATTTATTGTAGAAAATCTTAAATTTGTTCTCAAACTACAGTAGATAACATAGTCTATGGATCTTTATATTTTGGCCAAATAACTCACTAATAAACCAGATTGATCTTTATGAAAGATGGCGGAAGTTCAAGGTAACTGTTTAAACAGATCAATAATAATATCTTATTCTTTCATTTTATTATTCATTCATAAGACGAGTTCAATGAAAATAAAAGTATCGATGAATTATCTAACCTATCTGATGAGGATAAAGTAAGGCTGTCCCGAAAGGATGATAAGAGAATCAGACCAAGAACATATGATTTGGAGAGTTTGCCGAATGAACTGTTTGAGAAAATAATATCGTATTTAACACTCTTTGATTGCAATCGTTTGGGAAGTGTATCACAAAGACTAAGTGATTGTGTGAATGAATGCATAAGTAATATAAAAGTGTTTGATATGAATATAATTGGAAGAGAGAGTAAACACAGTGTAGACATACTTTTAAGAATTATACCTGGTTGGAGTCGAAGTTATATCAATATTTTATATCTTTTTTCTAACTCTATTTTCAGTGAAAACATTTTTAGGAAGTGCAGAGATAATGAAAGTAAAGATTTTTTCATAAATTCTATTTCTGAATATATATCAATTATGTCCATGGTAAAAGATAAAAGAGAGGGGAACTCCGTATTCATTCTAAGAGATAGTGATACTGAGAAAATTCATAATGTAGTTAATGAGTGGAAAGTATCGAATTTTGAAGAAATTTATTTAACAATAATTGGAGTGAACTATGATTTCTATGCATTCAGAGAAATAACATCTTTGAGACAGTTAGTAATTTGTATTAATAATGAGTCTGGGATAACAACAAACAAATTAATGGAATTATTTGATAGTTTAAGTGATTCGCCGATAAAAGAATTGATTTTTTGGTCGAAAAGAGATGAGTCAGATGCTATGATAAACGATGAATTACTTATAAGTATTAGCCTTTCATTAACACATTTGACTTCACTTTTGATAGTAAACTCTGTTATTACTAATTATGGTATTAATACACTATTATTTAATAGAAATATATGCAAAATGGCATTGTACAAGTGCCATAAAATTGACCATATATATAATCGAGATGATTATCCTATTCCTAATTTGTATATCGATTTTTGTCGAAATATTAGTAATGAGTTTTTAGTCGAACATATAAGAGAAGTGTCTATTAAAAGAAACAATACATATGAATTTGACATAAATCCTATCAACCCTGATCTATTCATAATGACCGAATTACCGAGTAATTTAAAATTATGGGCAAATAAGAAATTAATTGATATCGATAAACACAATAGTAATAGATTAAAATGAATTCATAATATTCAGTCGACATTAATCAATATTGATCTTGAATTTATTTTTAAAAATGTTTATAGATCAATTATATATTATTTCACTAAAACTTTGAATATTTTCATGGAATTTATATAAAAACCATTTATTTTATAAATTTAAAAAGCAATTATAACAATATATGTTAAGAAAATAAATTATTTTCAATTATAAGAATTTCTAAAATATGTATTGAATTGAAAATTTTTTTCATTACTAATAAAGAAATTATTATTAAATAATCAATACAACTTATCTTGCTGTTGGGCCTCTTCTTCGACCTATATATCCGAGGGCTATGTGTCATCCATTTTAATAGGTCGTCTGATTACTATCGCCCAGAATTATAATTTCTGTGTTAAGTAATTTTATCTTGCTGTCTCGAACAGTCCCAGTGAGGATAATTGGCGCCACTTCCATTTTGATTTTGTCTGGCTTCACCTGATCGAACCACTGGATCAATAGTGTTTTGTTTATTGAATGCTTTTTTCATAACCTCCACGTCTTTTATAGTTTTCTCCAGAGCTAATTTTAATGCGCTTATTCTCCATTCTTGTTTTGCCTGACATATAAAAGACTATTTTTCTTACAAAACAACTCACTCCACTTACCCGAATAAGTTATGGTTAATTACATGACTACACATTCTACCTTTCCATCTTTAACCGCATCTTCAGAACATTTGTTATAATTATCATCCGTCCGGTCCATCCATTTATAACTTTTATTCATGTATTCCATTTCAATCCAAACAAGTTCAGATATATTACTGAATTTGGAGATCAAGTATGAAATGAACTTTTGTTCTTCATTCGAGTGAATTGTAACCAATTGTGAACTACTGTCCCGTTTATGGCAATCATCTATTGCTTCCGTTTGTGTTCTCTTATTCTCAATAATTATAAGACATTTCTCAGACTTATATGGATTGCGATTGGAGTCATAACTCGTCAGACGTTTGACTAGAGTTACAACAACTGAAAAATACTTATTTTTAAGATGTTTTCTGTCAATTAATAAATATTTACCTGTAATACAAACAAATGAGAAGAAAATCAAAAATTTATTCATTTTTATTATAATAAGAAAATGAAATGAAAAAATAATTTATTTATTATAATAACTTTAATTGAATATCAATTCAATAAAATAATTGTATATTAAAAATATATTATTTCTTTTCTAACAAATCCTAATTGGACTGTAAAGTAAAATAACATGTAGTCTTTTTATAGTTCTTTTTATACTTGTTTATTATTTTAATCTAAAAGTAAACAATTGACAGCATTTCTTCTCGATTTATGTGTAAAATAAATTGAAATTCTATAGAAATTGCAGTCATTGTTCGCCCATATACTCAAAATACTTGAAGTGTATGATATTAATATACTGTTGACACACATATAATGTTGGATTACAAAAATCAATAAAATAAACAATTTATCAAAAGCTGAAATTATTTGCAATTATTAATCAATCTATTTTATCAGCACGAAATACTTAGAAATTCACAGTGAAAAATATTGCATCCAGATAAAATTATGAAATAGATTAATAATTGGAAATAATTTCAGCTTTTATTTATTTTATTGATTATTTTTTTATCCAAAGTTATTTGTAGAAATAAACTACTATGATATTGAGTATATGTGCGGACAATGACTGCGAATATTAATGGAATTTCAATTCATTTTACACAAACATCAAGGAAAAATGTTGTCAACTAAATTATGTTCTCAACTAACAGCAAAGATACATTTTGTCTAATTCTTGTGCTCACATGAATCCCCATTTAACCTGACTGATCTTTATGGGGAGTGACTGATTGGCCTCCCTTTGCGTCCTACTGTCCATACTGACCATATTGACACTTTTATGACACGACCTGATGCCTACTGACCCCCACTCACCTATTCTGACCCCTAATGACTCAATGACCCTGACTGACCTCTACTGTCCTAACTTCTTTTTTGCCACACTTTGCTTTATTTCACATTACAGAAAGGATAAAGTAGAGGTCTGTTAGGGTCAGAAGGAGTCATTATGTGTCAGTATAGATGAGTGGGGATCAGTAGGCATCAGTTTGGGTCATAAAAGAGTCAATAGGTTCAGTATGACAGTAGGAGGCAAAGGGAGGCCCGGGAGGCCATTCAGTCACTCCCATCTTTATGTGATGGCAGAAGGAGTTTTTCAAAGTAAATTTTATCACCACTTTTATTAGAATGGTGATAATAGATTCGGTATAATTCATCCCTCACCCATAGAGAAGAAAGCGAAAGTTAGGCGAGTCTACTAAAAACAGAATAGATGCTATGACTAGAGAGAAGGTCTTTCCTAACAACAAGACTATCTGAAAAGTAGAAAAAGGTCGTCTCGTAGCGAAACTTATTTTCAAATGTCAGATAACTTACGACTAATTCAATCAAATCATCGCCGAAGCGATCGAAAGAGTCTTTAATATACTTTTTAGACATTATTTTAATGATAATTGAATTTAAAATTATATATAACTTAGAACTAACGCAAATGAAATACACATTCAAATGAGTATAACTTCTCGATTGCAATGAATTTAAATAAAGACTTAAAAACTCATTTGAAAACAAGACTTAAATTTTGGAAAAATACTTGAAATCTGTTTCACATTCCGTATGTATTGATAACTAATCCCATTCTAAGAACTGCTTTAGATTTCAAG
>JAQIWA010002742.1:0-12381 GCA_034693305.1 Eueremaeus valkanovi | reverse complement strand
AAATAGTAATAATTTGTTATAATTAGCGCAAACGTAACGAAAACTAGTTTTAACGCTAACTGTCGATAAAGCGCGTCCACTCTGCGCATCACTGGTCCTCGTCCTCATCACTGATGTCCTGATCCGCGCACTCGTCTTCAGTATATTGGGCTAGATCATACTAGCTGATTCATTGCCTACTTTATGGATATTATACTGTACAATGTATTAATATAATATCCAGTGTACATTTTATTACTACCAAATCTTTTGGGTTATTTTTAGAGCGAATCAATTCAAGAAAGTGGATCTTGATTATTTTAAATCAAAATTCAATTAGCCTTAAAAACGAATAATTGTCATAACTTTTGTGCGAATTTAGCAATAATTGATTCAAATGAATCTTCAAGTATTCAATCTAAGTTCAGGTTTAAATAATTATCAACTTTTCTAATCCAATCACACCTTAACTACGAATAAAGTAAAGGCAGAACTGGTTGTGAGAGCTCTGACTATTAGATTTGACTAAAGGTGTGCTAATTATTGACTGATTCGGGTTCTAATGGCACTAACATATGCAATCATATGAACATAATTGAATGGAAAAACAATTAAGTGTACTGGTACAGTGTGTACAGCACCAATGTTGCATTTGCATGGCTTTCATTACAATACAGTATGCGTTACAGTCAGACCATTATTGTAAGGAATACTGTATAATATACCGTATATTCTCTTCTATTCTATATTCTGTCTAAACATCTGATTCTCACACACCGTATGTGTGCAATGATTTTGAAGATAAATTACATCCATATATACTAATCATAAATAATGTAATTTTCTTCGAATAAAGCTTTTATTTTGTGCTTAGAATTCACTATCGAATCATATTTCATGAATAATATTCTGGTTCATCAATATTTTAGAGTAGGTTTTGATGAATATATACCCTGAGTGTTGATAAGAGGCAGAATTTACTTTTCCATTAATTATCTAAAAAATCATTAATTATTCAAAACTTAGGAAAAACTAATCCATAAAGCGATCCATTAGTTCTTAACATTTGCTGAACAAATATTTAATTATATTTTTTTTTATAGGAATTAAATTTTAAAAAAATTGAGTTTGAAATGCATTAAAGATTTAATTAAAATGCAAATATGTTATGAGATATACTGACTCCAGGTCTCACAGATTTTCAGTTATCGAGAATTTGAAACAATGCCAAATGTTTTATAAATTTGTTTATTATTTTCACTGAAATATTATGAATAGATGTGGAGTAAAATTGTATTTTTGGATAAATTCAACTTCGCTTACGCTATAAATTATAAGCAGTGTTAAGAAGTTGTTCTGCACGTGAGGTCTCTTGAATGGAGAAAATGTGATTTATATGCACGAGAATAGACTTCTTTTTTAGTTATTCTGTTAGTCTTTTCCTATTATTGATAGCTTTCTATTCCAACATTCAAACTGTATTACACGAACAGTGAATACACTGTGCATACAATGGCATTAATGGCATACAATGGCAGACAATGGCATACCTGTATATATTAGCCAAATTGAAGTGAGCGCGTGGATGGAATGGGTTTATAGCCAGTGCAGCCTTAAAATGCTTTTCAGCCGAATCCGTTTCAGAGAGTTCGCAGAATATTGTGCCCAGGTTGTTATGAGCACTGGCATGATCTGGCCATAAACTGTTGAAAATAAATTTATATAATATATTCAAATGTTTTTATTTGTTTGGATAATTATTTTCTTAAATTAATATTATGACTGCAAATATGCTCAGCAATCAAATGGACTGGATTTTGCTAAATTCATAAGATCTACAAATCAGTACAAATGCTAGAACACTTCAATACTTCTGTTTAAACTCCCTTGAGCATACCTGGTTTTTAACTAAACTACAGAATATTTTGTTTATAAGAAGAATAAAACCTTCTGTTAATCAAAAGTCAAATTGGATTATAAAACTTGAATTAATATAAATAAGGTATTCGTTGACTAATGAAAAATAAAGTAAAAAGAAGTAAGTTTTGGTCATTCAGTCATTGGATACTTATATCCAAATAAATCAATTGTCTATTCAAACAATTTCTATTCTGCTCTGACTCTAAAATGTTTGTATAAATAATATTATAACTAGGTATACCAAAATAACCTGGTTTGTTTGAATAGTAAACTTATATTTGTATGCTTTGTATTCTATAGGAAAATGTTATTAAAATGAAATTCTTGTTTGAATGCAATTTCTGTTTTGTTTCAATTTTATCGAAAAACTATTTGAATATATTTAAGGCAAAGTAAAAAAGTTTTGCAATTTTAATAAAAAAAAAATAATCTTGAATTATACAAAAAACTTTTGCCAAACAATAATTTATTCTAATATATAATATAAGACAAGATATTAAAAAAATATTTTGTATTTTTTTTCTTTTTGTGAACAAATACTAAAGTTATGCTAAAATAGTGATTACAATCAATTGACGTCTAATATAAAACAAATTTGTTATAACAACAGATGCTCTGACATAAAGATATTGTAATTCGTTGTGAGAAGACATATAATGCTTATTATTGGTATTTATGGATAAGAATACCGAAAATATTCCTTACTTTTACTGATACTAATTTATATTATCGATTTTAGACTGCCTTGTACAGTATATTTTCTATATAAAAAAAGATAGTTTCAAAAATCTATAGCAACTTCTGTGCAGAGATGCCTTAATAAAGTGATGCATCGAATTCTTAATTAGAATTAGCCAGAGCATTTACTTGATTGTATATATCAAAATATATTGACTTATACTATGATTTATTGGCCAAAGATTTTTTGTCAGATTATGTCTGCAATTATACAGTCTGTATAGTTATAGCTATAGTTATAGTTTAGCTTTTTATTAATAATTGGACCAAAAATTATCTCCAATTAAAACATCATTCTTTATGATTAGAAAGTTTTCATTAGTGTTTCGACTGTAAAAAATGTCAGAAAAATGCACGAAAATATAATTAGTCACAACTCAAGTGAATAATTAATATAATGTCGAGCAATAAATATAAGCAGAAAAGGTCAAACACTGGCAGTGCTCAGTAATGTATTCTCCTATTAGACTATTGCATATAATAGCACGTCTACTGTCTCTGAATAATGCCTCGCATTTCCATTCAATTAGTACTTTCCCGACAAAAGAAAATATTATATAATAAGATGAAATCAAAGAACAATTCTCAAGAATATTAGTTTACAAATCATTAACTTTGAATTATTGACTAATAAAATATTTTTAAACTTTCCAAAGACTTTATTTTATTTAATTGCTTGCAATTAATCAGTAAATTATTTATTGTTATTGTAGACAACGTTTTAGAAATAATTAAAGAAATATATCTAAAAATGTTATAAAAATGATTCTATAATCGAAATGATATTAAATTGTAATCAGAGCTCAGTTTAAGTCATTTTGTATGAGTTTAATGATTTTGGGGAAATGATTGGGAAAGGAGAATATGTTGGGCATTAGTGTACACTTGACGTGTGATTCGTGAGGAGAAGCATTGGTATAATTAGAAATTGAATTTAGCAATTGATGATTACCTGAGAGCACTGGTATAGTGTTTCATAGCCAGATGGATATTTCCCAAATCCTTCTGCAAATTGGCGTAATTGTAGTGAGTCTTAGCGTTTTGGGGAACACTTCGCAGACCAGACCTAACATTGAGTTCGCCAATGAATGCAACGAAAAGAGAAATTAATTATCATTTTATATCTTCTTTCTCTCTAATCATAATTATTATATCTTTTGACTAACTGTGCGACTAAAGTAAACTTTTCCAATAAAAATCTATTCTCGACTGTCTATTCAAAAGCACGAGTAGATTGCTTTGGGCTTAATATTACTCACTCGAAGAGCGCTTCTCTCGACATCCACGACCTGTTCTGTCGGACTGTCTTTATGGCAAATACGACTATGAGTGCAAACAGCACTGATCTTATTATTGGAGTTAATTTTTTGGCAAATATACTCTTGGAATGAGTGAGTCGTTGAAGACCAGCGCAAACCAATATTATCATTCCGATGCTGAGCACAGGCAACACAGACAGCACAGTCAGAAAGAGAGAATAAAAATCAATTAATTGTTATATTATATTAAATCTAAAATTTTGCCCCAAATATAAGTAAATATCAAATGTGTTGTTTAAGTTTGCTCTCACACCCGAACCAAATCTTTTATTTGGTTTACTTTAAAATCATTCAATACTGGAGTGCAGTATAAGTTATAAACTAAAGAAATGTAATGTACGGTCAGTTCGCAAACATAATTCAATTCATCCCTATTTATCATTTCTATATAATATCAATAATTCTCAAAACAAGGTTCAAATAATCTCAGTCTAAGTCTAGTGTTGGTTAAGATCTCAGATCACTTTTTGGGACTCCGGGAGTCCCATTTAGAGAACATTAACGATAGCTTTTATAGAAAGTATATAGCAAAGTGATCAGGTTCAACAAATATAACATGATGATAAATGCAGAGTGAGAGAGGTGAAAAATAGTAGTGACTTATTGAATGAACTAATAGTACAAAATTAAACAAAAACGAATATTTACTGACAGAGAGTTTGGTTCAATTGAATGCAAAAATCATATCGTTTTCTGTGATTTGTTCTCAACTTTTATTCACAACTTTTCGGCTGAACTCATAAATTACAAGATTTTATTCAACTTTAACTTTAAGCTTTTCCAGATCTTAGGTTAAGATGCTTGAGATATGGCATGGAATTTATTTGGGTGTTATATTTCGTAATAACTAATTAGCCTGATTAGTTTTTTCTGATTCTCTTTTGGTGTAATATTTCGCCGAAAAATTTCAGTGAAATAATTATATTAATTGATGCGCTTATACTCTACAAAAACATACCGAATCTTTTTTGATTTAATGATCAAGTTAACGATTGTTCACTAAAATTATAGAATATTGAGTTAACACAAAATTTGTTCATTGAATATATGACCCAAATATGTGAATATAAGTGTAACAACTGGTATAACATTCAATATACTGTATAAATCGATTGACTCGAGTATTATATAATAATTCTTATATTTATATTACATACATATCATGTCTGTTGTATATCAAGTGAAGCGCAAATATTTCAAACAAATAACGAATAATTTCTGCTAAAAGCGATTATTGATAAACACCAGAAAAGGATTGCTTTTCACTAATCTTTTCAATTAATTTTAAATATAATTAAATAAAATTTCTAAACATTTACTAAAAATCTCAACGAATTGTCGACAGAAATATTGTATTATTTTTTGTATAATAAAGAAGTACTTAAAATATTTAGTTAATCGACAAATACCTGGGTATATATAGAACTCTTTCAGCGACAACAAAGCCAACGGTAACGAATATATTTGAGGCCGGAATGTATGGCATTATCAACAATGTTATTCCGACACATAGAGTCCGGGTCGACATATCCTGCGAATTGAAATTTCTATTTAATTACTTCTATTTAAGTGTCGTTTCTATTATGTATTGAATGCAATATTAATTACCGATTGTCTGCATTCAACTAATTTTATTGCCAAAGCATACAATTATTGTGTAAACCATATAAACGGATATTTCGATAATTAATTCAAATGCAATGACAATAAGCGTATGCTATGTATGCCTCAGATATGTACAGTATGTCTACAGTATAAGCAAAGTCTATATGCATTACTGACCTCACGAGAGAAAGACTTTTGACGGAATAATTTGCATGCGATGGCAGTCAACACACAGATCAGTGTTAAGGCGAATGTATTTCTCAAATCGGAAACACTAGTAATGAGTCGAATGCTTCCCATTTGCCAGTCATAAGACAGGACTGTCGGCGATAGGAGAAGACGGGCGTTGAATGACGACAGATAGCTGTAGGTTAGGAACCTAAATGTCAGCACAAGTAGTAGACACAAGCATTAGACCAACTCATATCTCAGTCACATCACAGTATATACAGAAGGATATATGTAGTCATAACTGGCGTTTGGACTTCAATTACGCACAAACTCTCACGAAAATCATATGAACCTAATCTGTATTTATTAGTTGTGACAAAACATATTTTAATTTCATTTCTTATATCTTTATATTTTCTGAGCTTTATTTGCCCCTTAAATCATACTTTGTTTCAATGCAGTAATGCATACATACTATTATTGTACAAACGTTGTTCAATAGATTTGTGTTTTATTACAATTGAAATACCAGTTTATATTTTTTATTTTCAAGACAGGGTAGATTAATTACCTGGTTAATTTTGACTTTGAAAAGGAGGCGGGATTGTCCTGTTCGGTGAAGTGGGGAAGAGTACCGCCGAGAAGTAAAATGCGGAACAATAGCGACAATATTAACTGTGATTATAGAGAATTGCAATTAAAGTTCAAACGTTTTCATTCGATGCTTAAGTTTATATATACTTACAGTTATCACAACAGATATGAGTGGACTATAGAGCCATACTTTGTTTGGTTGACTAACACTCTCTCCGATTGGTTTTTCGTCGACACTTATAATAGAATAAGAAAATAGTTTAAGTGATTGAATAGTATAGAGAAAAGTGGAGTCAAAGAGAGGAACGACAAAAGAATATCTAATATCGCTATCAGTAGTACAGAGCAGAAGAGAAGAGAAAAATTGTGTTTTGCTTAGCATTTATTGGATCTAATTCTGAAGAACATATGAAAAATAGAAAAACATTTGACTTATATTCACAACAATATAAATATAAATTAATATTTTTGCCTCAAAGACAAAATATGTGTCAAAATATTATAATAAATTACTGTTGAAAATGAGATTTGCTTTTGTTGTTCGTTAAAAATGTTTAGACTCTACTCAGCCTTATATTACAAAATAGACGTTTAATGTGTTTTAACAAAAAACTTCCATCAGTTTTCTAACTCTATATTGTGTGGCAAATCTTGAACATCACCCTAATTGGTAGGTGTGTACAGATAGCTGAGAACTGAAAGAAAATTTCCTTATTAGCATATGCTAGAGAGGACTGGGCTATACTGATAAAAAATATAGTCAATTGCACTATTATATTGAGCTTTGACTATAATTAAGCTATATTAGGCCGAGTAATAATATTTTTTTAAGGCACTGACGCACGAACTTTGGATAAAATTATAATAAAATCTAATGAGAATACAGTATAGTGTAGAGAGCACTGTATGCAAGATTTGCTTCGGCTCTAAGCTATACAAACAATTTTTCTGATTAGAAAAGAAAAGTTATGCGACATTTAAAATACTATTGACTATAATGTTATAGAATTTTATAATAAGATTAACATTAAGTGAGAATTTATTGTTAATTATAATGAATTTTGTGCCTTCACTGCCGATAATGAACTTCACTATTAGATTATGTTTTTAAACATTAAGTATTGGATGAAAAAGTTGTAATAATATTAGAGAACATTAGCAGAGAATATATTAATTTATAAATAAGTTATTATAATATAATTTATTTTAATGAACAAAATTTGAATTATAAACTAATTTAATAATTCTGTATTGCATTGTATACTCACTTGAAAGGCATTTGAAGGCATTTTCTTCTAATAATAAAAAAGTAGACAATACAAGCTCCTAATACAGTTATGCCCTGTTCTTTGGACAGTAGCGCTAATATGGATGATATTTGGCAGATAAGCAACGAAAGAATCATCGATTTGTTTAGAGCCGGACAATGCAGTGATCTATAAATCAGATGAACGCAAATATTTAATTGAATTCTTTGTTTCCTTTCTTTCATTTCTTTTGAAAGAAAAAAAAACATAAAAATTATTGTGAAAATCGATTTACAAATAAAATAATCGATTACTGCCTATAAAATAGATTTCGTGTTTCAAGAGCTACAGTCACTGTATATCAAAGTTAAGGCCCTTTTTGTTGTTGGGATTCTGTTATTCAGATCAGTTGACTCCGGATCTGATCTGTATTAGCGAACAGTGCACTGCAAATAGAGAAGAACTACTAAACTATTTATTTTGATTGTTTTAATTGATTTCTAACGGTGTAAGAGATTCAGGTGTTGTGACACAGGATTTATATAACTGTGTATAACAATAGAGCGTAAATGTAAAGCGAAAGTAAATCTCTTTGTTCTCATTACGCTTTAGTGTCATTTGTCACTCACATAATTGGTGTTAAGACAATTCCTGCAAATACTACCAGTGCTATATCAAAAAGACCAAGTTCTGTGCAAAACAATTCGACTCAGACTTACTTAGCGAAGGCTAGAAATGAGACCAAATAGAAGATACAGCACAAGACGTCGGCTCTTCCAACGATACTCGAGACCTGTGACAACACAAACACACAGTCAGTACATGAGACAAGAAAATCAATGACTCGAATGAATGAGCGAAACAAATGCTGGAATACGCAAATGCATTGCTATTTAATTTTGTGACTTATATTATATTATATCAAATCTTTTTATATAAACCAAAATAAAGTCATTTTCAAAGCAAACATTGCATTCAATTATATTAGTCTTTATTTATAGAGTTATAAACCATTTTCAGTATTCTAATCAATGTGTCCGTTAGTATCACACCAGAAATGTTCCAGTTCACAAGCTTAAGGGAGGGGGATCTCAAAAAAAGTGTAAATTAAATAAAAGTTTGACCAAGAATTGTTGAACTTTAATAATATTTGGGTGAATTTTGATAAATTTGCATCATTTTAGTTAAATTTAATTGAGTTGGGTCACTCCCTTAGGAAAGCCTCTGCTAGCCTCAACTCCTAGGAGATATTTACAAATGATTTGGTCAACTCTTTTGACTAAAAGCCCTCGATTTGTACAGTTTGATTAAAGTGCTGCGAAAATGTGTCTGGTCTACAATTGCATCAGATTAACGAAGTTTATTATTATAATTATTTTTATGATTTATTTGTTTTCGTTTCAATCCTTTTATTAAAAATATTATAATATTCTCTCTAATGCTTAATAACAACAAAAAATTGTACAAAAATTTAATCTAAATATTAATAATAAGCTTTGACTACAGTTGGGATAAAATATGAAAATAGAAATTTTTGGTTCAATTATTTTATGAATATTTTAGTGAAATCTATTCATAACAAGCATTCATAAAGTTCTTGAGATTTAATTGTTAACGAAATACAGAATAAAATCAATGAATAAATTATTCGTCCGATTGATTGCATTGAAAACTTGAAAAATGATTCATAAAATCGCATATAATTTAAGATAAGTTGCGTTTGTGTTATATTCATATAATAATAGCTGCTCTGATGTAAAGTATATATAAGTTGTGTAAAAACTGATGAATGCATTCAAAAATCATTAGTCACAGGAATGGGACCCACAATACGTAGTCAACAAAGAGATTGAATGCGTTCAGTCAGCCGTTAAACTACTTTACACTTGTGTTACACACACTTTGACTGAATTCTCTTTTTTCTTCTCATTCCGTAGTCTTTAGTTTCAATTATGTTTCGTCAACTGTAATGATGCTCTGATTTCTGGCTCACTCTGTGTGTGATCTGACTCTATCTCATGCTCTCATCTAATCCTTCTTTCCTCAAAACAATTCGGATTTGCATTTATTATTTGTAAGGTTTGAATCATAAAAATATATCATTATTTAAATTTAGAAATGTTTGCAAACTATTAAGTATTCGGATTGTAAGCAGTCTTCTGCCAGTTCTTCCAAAAATAGACAAGCACCAATACTAGAGTCTTAATGATCTCATCTGCTTCAAACTTGTTTGTGGTATGTTGGTCAGATCCCCCTTAGTCATCACTCTATTATAATAAGTCCTAGTACCATTTTAACCATGCACCTTTGTTTGCATATCTCTTCGATAAAATTTTCGAGTGTTTGTAAGATTTCATGCATATATAGAAAATGACACTTCAGTCAGACCTCGATTAGATAAGTGCTTAAAAACTAAAAATGATCTTAAGATGTTTTTAAATATAAACAAAAACAACTTATATATACAGTAGATATGATTGAGTTATAAAAATGTTCATTTGATTTAAAACATTTAATTCATTATATTTAAGTGAGTTTTAGCTAAAATAAAATAATAATAATAAAAGTGAATAATTTAGAAAAGACAACAATTTTGTTGATTAATTTTAGCCAAAAAAGGTTTTCATAAAAAATGAACTTTCATTCGGACAGAGTTTGCAAAATTAATTTATATAATATTTCAGAATAAAGTATATATCAATTACAGCCCAAACTATTTTTCGCTACAATTTGTTAAATGACTTTTTTTTAGGTTTGAGTCACAAAAATATAATTTATTTGATTAATGAGATGAAGAATATATATTATCCAAAAGTCAAATACCGCTTCGCAGTGTATGGGATGCGTCGCGAAGAGCAGACCAGATAGTAATGTCATTTGGATATTGAATTTTAGTTCATTTCTTGTGAGATAAGCCATCAGAAGGACAACAATCGTATGCATTAATGTGTTTATGAGATGAAAGCCAAAAGTTCTTGTGCTGTAAAGCATATTCAGCCTATCAGTAGAGAAGAGAGAAAATATTGAAACATTAGATTGAATTTTATAATTTGTTTCTCTATATAAATATAAATTAGTTTTTTAGAGACCATATTTGCGAATAAAGTAATTGTCATTTAATTGTTATATAATTTTTTTCGTTAAATCAGTTCTCTATTCATAAATAAAACGATATTTATTTAGAAGTATATGAAAAATAATTATTTCTGATTCATATCAGGTATAGTTAAGAGATATTAATGAAACTAATATCGAGAATGTGTTTACTCAACACAATTGTAACGATAATAACGATATATTAATGTATTTCTATCCTAATGTTCGTAATGATTGTGTGTTTAGTAACAAAAATAGTTAATAATAATTTCAAAGCTTTTCTGCGAATCAGATCTATTGTCAAAATGAATAAATCAAATAAAAAAATAAATTAAAATTAGGAAATAAATGAATAGAGAAGAACAGTCTGAGTGAGCGAATACTTATATCCAGTGTTGAATAGATAGAGTAAACCCACAAAAATCTCAACACATTTAGTCGTTCGCAAAGTCAAAGATGTTTTACGCACGCAATCATCGCTTTATAATATATCAGAATAACATTAAACATAGAAAAAATAATACTTTATTCAGTTCGGACACACTTTTGTTTAATTTCTATTACTATTCGTTCATTTCAATGATTTATTACTAATGAAAGAAATTAATTATCTTTTCTTATGTTATCTGAATTTACTTTTGTTTCCTTGTAATCGGATATCTATTGAATAATTAATTAGTGAAAAAAATAATAGCAAACCTATTATCTGATAATTCTATCACAGAATAAGAATGGAATCATATATACAGTAATCGTAGGGTAAAAGTATAAATATAAACATTGGCTACAATTGATTGAATTCAAGTGCAGAAAAATAATTGATTTGAAGCATTGAATTAATTATTAGTTGAGTTCAGAAGTAAGCAAATCGTGTGCAACAGTGACCTGAAAATGCCATTCCTTTTCACTACAGAATATTTATTCATTACTCCCGAGACATACGATTACAGAATAAAAAACATTAATAAATGCATTCCAACAGAATATGTGCTATAATTTTCACATAAAAACACTCGGATATAAAATCAGCCGTTTTTTAGTGCAAAAAAAGATGAATTCTTGAAATTCAGTCCAAATTCAATGACTGTTTTTGTTTGATTTTGAGACACGTTTTTGCAGGAAAAGAATTCATGAAAAATATTTAGGATTCCATTAACTGACTCTGTTTTAAATCTCATTCATCCGTGAAATTCGAGAGTAAGAGAAAATTGTTTTTCTTTTACAGTTATAGAGCAAAACAAAAATATCAAATCACTGGTCATAAAGAATATAAAATCTGCGAAACAATACGCTATTATTGAAGCAATTCTTTCAAAAACTAAAATTCAAAAATCATTCTCATATTCGCTCAGAAATACATCTAAATTATAGCTTATATACAATTCTAGTTTAGATTTAAAATAAAATATATATTGTTTTTAATGTTCAGCAGAAAAAAGTAATTCAAGTACTCATACAGTAATGTAAAGCAAAATATTATTCTCTGTAATATTTCAGTTTATACCCAGAGATGAATATAAATAATTTATTTGACTATTAATTCTCAACATTAATAAAACATAAGTTTATTCTATTATTTATAAAAATAATATTTTATTTCTATTTTGTTTTTTATTATTATTTATAGTTTTAACTAAAGGACTTGTCTGAGGATTGAAATCATAACTCCAAAGTTAACATCCGATTATCTCATATTGATCTATGAATTATTT
>JAQIWA010002741.1:0-12391 GCA_034693305.1 Eueremaeus valkanovi | reverse complement strand
ACAAACCGATTGAAAGAGTGTTCGGCTATTGATTCGATTCACTGATAGATATTTTTTTTGCAAAATAATATTCAAAAATAATTTTTAGGCTGACTGTCAGTAAATAATGCTTATCAATAATTACTACTCAAATATCAATTAGCAAGGTAATTCTCAAGTTGCTCTTGAGAAATACTACACGTTTGTTCTTGATAATTTTAGTTAAATGTCTTGTTGGTTAGCGCTCGACAACTTTCAACTGCATTTCATATAAGAAAGGTGATAAACAAAATTAATTGTTTTAAAACTTTTATTAATTTCTTAAAAAAATAATTCTCAACAATATTAACGATATTCAATAGCCTGTCAATTGTATAACAGTTACCTGGTTGCAAATTACTGTTTGACACTGAAATGTTATTTTTCGACTATGATTTATTTGAATGGAAAAACTAAAATACTCACTTAATCGAATGATCAGGATAAATTCCAAGATTAATTTATATCTTTATATTCAAAAAAAAGTTGTAACCTGTTGACCTATCTCATAAATAGAAGCATGTTAGATTTCCAAGTAATAACATTTAATTATAACAGTTTTCTAATTAGTTTGGAATTCATTCATAATTATAAAAACGTTTTAAAAAGGATTCATTTAAATGATTTTTTTTCGTTTATTTTCACGAAATTAAATAAAATATTTGTAAAAGTGATTTACAGATTAACTTTAATTTGCAGGAATCCAGGCTCAGTTATTATATAAAATATGAATTTATTAGTGTTTCCTTTCATAAAAATATTTGCGAATATATTTCATTTGACTAATGATCTTAATATTAATATTATATTTGAATGAATTCAGTTCTAAGGTCTGTCTAAATTCAAGTGTAAACTAATATTTAGACGAGTCTATCGACCCGATAGTGTTGCTTTCAAACCAAGGGGAATCTATTTTACAGACCATATAATAGTACCAGAGCCACAATCACTAAAGGAGTTGCGCACAAAAAAAAAGAAAATTTGCTTCATTTTCATTATCGAAGTTCACTGTTCTCTCTGTTCCCTTGAAGTGAAAACTAACAGTGAATACAGTATTAAAATGTATAAAATATTATCATATCTTAAGCGTAAGAATAATTATAAATAAGCTAATCATCACTAATGATATTGCAGTTATCGCATAAAAAATTGTTGCTTAATATGAATTAAGTGTAATTCAATTCTAATAATCCAGACCAAGCAATGTTATAAAAATGAGTGACCAAGGAGCTTTATTTTCGTGGCATAGCATTGAATTTGTGGTCAAAAGTCTATTTTCCAAAAATAGTAAAATACTTCTCAACGATATTAACGGTTGTATTGAATCAAATACATTGAACGCATTGATCGGTTCGAGTGGTTCGGGTAAAACAACTTTATTAAAGTGTTTGAGTCGTGTTTATAGAAAGGGTTTATCAGAAAAGTCTAAAATATTCTTCACATCAAATGGAGATTTGAGTTCGTGTTTCATATTTCAGGACCAAAACGATTGTTTGCATAAATCATTGACAATAAGACAATCTTTAATATATTCATCGAAATTGAAAAATAGTAATCAGAATATAAATATCGATAACGAGAATAATGTCAACGATTTGTTGATTCAGTTTATGCTGAATGACATACAGAATAATAAAGTTCATAATTGTAGCGGTGGTGAATTGAAGCGCTTATCGATAGCTTTGGAGTTAACGAATCAAATAAAGCCTAATATACTGTTCATCGATGAGCCGACCACTGGTTTGGACAGCAATGCAGCAGATATTGTATAAACTTTTTTTTAATAATACTTTCCAACAAATTATGTCAAAAATTATATAAATTGAATTGTTTTAGTATTTTATTGTATATCTAATAATTTCTATATTATATTCGCATTAAAGGTCATCCGATGTCTGCACACATTGACCCGAAACTACGGAATGTCAGTCCTGGCGAGCATTCATCAGCCGAACAATGACTTATTTATGATGTTTGACACTATCTATGTCTTAGCGAAGGCAGGCTTTTGTGTCTATTCAGGCAAACCTCAAAACTTGAAACAATATTTATTTGAATCCAATATTGTTTGCGATGAAAGTGAATCTCCAATTGAAGTAATGCTAAAAATCTCATCCAATGGTACGAGTGATGAAAGAGTGAAACAATTTATTCATAAGAATACAGAATCAGAAAAAGCAAACAATAAATACAATTCACGCGAACTGAATAATAATAATAAAGAAATAAACTTAAAAACCAAAGAATTCAATATAAAAGATGTTTATTATCTGATTAGCAGAAGATTTAGAATAATTTTCATAAACAACTGGAAAACACTATTAATTGAGTCTTTATTTCACATAATATTCGCTTTTATTATAACGAAAGCAATCGATGAAAATCATTGGAAAATTGACGGATGTTTTCAAAGCAATTCAAGTATTAGTTGTGTCGACAAAGAGAAGCAAAAGTCGATAATAGATCAGAATATTTATTCTTTATATTTGACTTCATTTATATTTATGTTAACTATAATATCGATTACAACGAAAAATATTTCCACTGAATTCGACATATTTTTAGCCGAACTTAAAAATTGTAAGTAAACTGAACCAGATATTTGATATTCAATAGCTCTGATGATTTTTCTTGCAATGCCAGGTTGGTTCAGCACAGGCTCATATTTCTGGTCGAAAACAATTGTTGATTGCATACCAGTTCTGTTGAACTCCTTATTGCATACAATAATGATTTCATACTTTAGCCAACATTTCAATCAATTCTTTCGATTCTATTATTATTTAATAATTTTCATGACTTCTATGCTATGCTCGCAATCGTTCGGAACAATAATCGGTATCATATTTAAGAAAAATCAATGTTTCGCTGTTATGACATCAATGGCTGCTTATATTGTGTTAACATTTTTCAATAACTTTATTATTCCGACCAAAGAATTGATACAACTCTTTCAACTGTTCAGTGATTTTACATTTCCTAAACATTTATTTAACTCTATTCTGATTATTGTCTACGGTTTGGACAGATGTCAGACAAAGTCAAGAGTTCTCTATCAGTACGGCATTCAAGAAGACATCAAAGAATTCTGGTTTTGTCTCATCTGTTCCACAATTATTCTTATTGTCTTCAAAATTATTGAATTTATTTCACTTATAATACAAACCAATGACTATATGATTGGATTTACTTTGAATTTTATGTCTAATAATAAGAATATAAATAATAAGAACGAAAAGAATTTACTATCAATTGAATTGAATTCCGATTTGAAGAATAAAAATATGAAAAATATTAAACAGAATACAGAAAATCAAAGCAATGAAGAAATTACTGTTGAATCATATGATACCAAGTTTACAGTCAGTCTGAGACAGAAGAAAATGGAAAGGCAGTCGATTACAGAAAATCTAATTGTGCCGGACACTATTTTGACCAATAAAACAATTCTGATCGCTTGGATTGACTTAACATTCACTATAAAGCCATCGAATAATAAATCGGAAGAAAAAACAATTTTAAATAATTTAAACGGTTTTATAGAATTGCAGACAATTAATGCAGTTATGGGTCCTTCCGGTGCTGGAAAGACAACGTTATTGAAGTGCTTGAATGGTAGGACTAATTGGGGCTTGAGTGAGGAATCAAAAGTGTATTTGAGTTCATTCGCACGGATTAGGTCTTGTTTTATAACCCAGAATACTAGCGATCATCTTATAAATGGTCTGACTGTTAGACAAACACTTATTTATGCGTCGAAACTAAAAAATAGTGAATTGAATGTCGATATAAAGCACTCGAATGTAATAAACTCATTGATGGAAGAGTTGATGATCAGTGACATCCGGGACACTCGAGTATCGCATTGCAGTGGAGGCGAACGCAAGCGTATAGTAATAGCGTCCGAACTGACCGCTCATAAGAAGCCTAATATGTTGTGCATCGATGAGCCGACCAGTGGTTTGGACAGTAATGCGGCCCAAGTGGTTCGTTTACTTTTACATCTTTTTTAATCAGAATAACTTTTGTTTATACAGTATTTTAAAAATTGTAAGCCAGTTCAGATATATATTATACCCCACATACAGTCCTTCCATAACTTTGTTATGTTTGGGCAGATTTACACAAAAATTAATTCTAAAGTCAAAGTCAGGCTTACCAGACAACCAAACAATTATTTGAAGACATTTTCTAATAATTTTAATAATAAACTAATAATTTGTTACAGTTTTATAATGAGATCCAAATAAGCGTTTAATTGTTCACTGAATGGACCAGTCATACAATTGCTTTGTAGAATACCCACGTAACCTTCAAAACAATATGTTGCACCAAGCTAGATTTATATAATACTAACAGTCAGTAAACTTCTAAATAATACTGGTACATTTAGCCAATGATTAACTGGTTCAAATAGAGAAATCACACAAAAGAACTCAAAATTAATGCCTAAAAGATTGGCTGAAAATTAGTTATAAAAACGTGACTAAAAATGATTTTGATTTAATAGATAATCGATTGCCTGAAAAAACTGACCCGAACTCACAGAATGTCAGTCATAATAAGCATTCATCAGCCAAACAATGAACTGTTCCTCCAATTCGACAACACCTATGTGTTGGCCAATGGAGGCACTCATGTCTATTCGGGTCGACCTCAGGAACTAAGAGACCATTTGAAAGAATCGGACATTAATTATAAAGAATTTCAATTTCCAATCGAAACCATATTAAGGATAGCATCGAATGGAGACAAAGACAAACGAGTGGAACAGTTATCACAGATAAACACCAAAATCAAAGACAATCTAATCGTCAGATGTGATACCGAAACCACTGAAGCAGTGAATGGTTTGCGAATCCGAACGAAAGGATTTAATTTCAAAGATTTCTTACATTTATTGCTTCGAAATATAATGTCTTCGTATGTCTACGAATGGAAATCCCTTTGCCTTCAAATAATACTTTACCTCTTATTGGCATTTAATTTGTCGAATCTATACAAACGAGAGATATCTCTAATCGACGGCTGTTTTGATAAAAGCTTTTTCAGGAATCGTCTCAATTGTAATGACACGGAAACGAGTTTAAGACAGGAATCGCAACTCAAACAGAATATTCAGTACAACCTGTCGTTCATAACCGGCACGTCTTTCATACAAATAATCATTACTTCGATAACATTTTCATCAAAAGTCAATATTTTCCTCAATGAACACAGAAATGGTTTGTATTAAACAAATTCAAAAATTGACCCTTTGCTACATAAATGCACTTTAATTGCTATTAATTGCAACCTGTCTCATAGGCTGGTACAGCACCAGTGCATACTTTTGGTCCAGATCATTGGTAGACTTGTTTCCGATATTATTCGCATTAATAATATTTTGTCAAATAATCAATTATTACGACTCAATAGCCATGTATTTCCTATATCTCTATTGTCTATCACTAACTGTTTTATGTGCACAAAGTTTTGGTCACTTTTCTGGCATTATATTCAATACAAACAACACAATCGCTATATTCTTTTCGGTCGCTTTCTATTTGGTTTCATCCAATTTAAGTAACATTTTTATACCGTTAAGTGATTTTCATTATTCACTACAAGTTTTGAGTGACTTATCATTTCTGAAGCACTCAATCAATTGTATTCTTACAATGATTTATGGCTTCAATCGCTGTTCAGACGATCAGTTTTCAATTGTTCTGTATAAGTATGATATAAGTAATGATCAGTTTTATGAAAGTCTATGGAATTTATTATTTATTTTAATAATTCTCAGAATTTTAACACTTTTTGCTTTGATTTTGAAAACTAATACTTTTTATAATAAGAGGAAAATTCATAATAAGAATGAAAATACTTTGAAAGTTGTGAACAAATATGACAGAGATGTTATTTGATATATAATTCAATAGATGTTAGGACATAGAACCTTTTGTAATCTATCAAGTTCATAAAAGTATCACGGTTACAACTCCATTAATATCTAAGCACTCAATAGTACATAAACTTATATAATATTTACACTCGATTTACAGCTTAAACAGATTTTTTTTTATCATCACATATACTATGGTATCAAATGTAACACAGTATAAATCCAAGAGTAACCTTGCATATTTAAGAATTATTTTTATAAAAATAGTTGTTTTAATTGTTTTTAATAAATATTTATTTGTTATATAAATATACAAAATATTCAATAATATAGTAATTAATTTACAAATGCAAATAAATAGCACAGAATGGAATATGGAATTTAAATGTACCAGGTACAATGATTGTCTCTGCACCGCTTATTCACTTTATTCTTCTTGCAATCGTTGTCAGAGACGCATATTTTATGATCACTTGGGACACAACGATCTTTCTTGCATTTGTAATAAATGCCAATTTTTCTGCAATCGATATCTTTAAAGCACTGTCCGGTTGGCACTGGCTGTCGGTCGAACACTACCGGACGGCTCTCCTTAACCGCACAAACCTTGTTAACACATCTCTGAACTACACCATCGATAGTGCACTCGGAGTCAAATTGACAGCCAATGGTTGAGCCGACCAGAAGAACGACTAATAACGCGGCACTTATTCGACTCATTTTTGAATTTTTCAAATTAAACTTTCTTTCTATACTTCTGAGCAGATTATGATTGAATGACTCAATAATTTGTTTGTGTTCTCTCTATATATGCGTTCAAATCATTTATTTTTAACTATAATTCTATGCATTTTCCACTTATTTGTCACTTCAGTGATGCGGAAACTGGAGCTTTCGGGGCATAACTTGTATTTTTCTAAGTCCTCATTGCTATTAAATAATAGAGTGGAGAAAAGCTTACAAGTTTAGTCTAGTATTGATTCAGGATCATCATCCCTGGTACATATTCAGGTCGTTTCAAATATGGTTTGCAATACTTGTTTTTGCTTTCACCGTTAGTTTTGTAAACAAAATCGAAATTTTTATTTAAATTTTAATTAAAACTAACTTTTGTTAAAGTAATTCATTGAAAACATTGCATTTCATAAAGTAATCAAGATAACATATTAATTAGTTAAAGTTCAAACAACTTAGTCATGCAATTAGCAGATTTAAATCATCAACCAACAAAAATAAGGAAGTTAATTAAATATTCTTAGCTGAACTAGTTTAATCAAATACGAATCTATTTATACTTTCATAAGAAAAAAATCGAAATTTGATACTTGTATTGCATAAGAAATTATTCTTACATTTGTATAACCATATCATAAATCAAAGACATAAACAACACAATCATTGAAGAAATAGACATCAAACCAATAATAGAGAATACAAATTAGTGATGAACTCTTTGAAATGACCTGTGTGTGTGATATCATGCATTTTCTGCTCTACCTCATACATAACATATTTACAGTTTCAGTGTATTTCTTATACCCCACCCATCCCTGAGTTGGAGTATTCTGACTATCTCTGTGCCATTTATGATTCATTAATCCAGAAGTTATTTATACGTAGATGCTATATTAAAAGTAAAAGAGTAATGCTGAGCAAGTTCATATAAGAAGAAAAAACTTATAATTAGCTCAATTTCAATGATTCATTCGTTTCTAATAAATGTTTTCAAAAAATTATTTAATTTATAAACAAGTGATTTATCAAATTGAGTGATAATTTTAATGCTTATAAACTGTTTGTAATCAATAAATTTATGCAAAGGATATCCTGAGATAAGAGTACGGATGAGCAAAATTTGGCAAGGTAGAATAACTATATGGGAAATAAGAACAAGATCAGTTTGAAAATTGTTGCAAACAAATTAAAGAAAACTCAGTTGAGCACATTACTAGAGTGAATTTTAAAAAATTGTAGTTAAATCATTGATAAATATTCTAGGTTGCTGAAGAAATCAGATTCATTGTTACTATATCGATAGTTATCCACCCTGCTAACTAATCTTGGCTATATATAGATAGACTTTATAATGAACTGAATGTATTAATAAGTTTCGAAAATAAAATTTTAATAAGTCTACAATTTTGACCCTGCACATAAACATTGGAGACTACATTAATTAATGATTTATTTTTTAAATATATTAAAATTTACTGAATATTAATAATAATTTTATTTTATTTCAGAACAAAAGTCAATTAAATTATGATTGAATTACTTATCGGTCTATTATTACTAGTTCTCGGAAGTCCTGAAGGAGATCAGAGTCAAGCGGCACAGAACGTAACAAAGAACCTGGTGGTTTATATGACAGCTGAGCAGGGTGTGGTTAAAGCTAACAATGATTTTTCGTTTAAAATATTCAATCAATTGTCCAGAGATGACAACAACGACGTCATGTCTTCGCTTTCAATACTTTCGGCTTTCAGTACAAATATATTAAAATGTTTACAGGTGCTCCAGGGCTTATGTGTGTCGGAGATTTCGGATTATTTTTCTGCAATTTACCACCTAGGACCTATGTGTTCAATATATGACTTTGTAGTGGCAGAGGACCACTCTAAGGTGAATATCATGGATGTCCAGCTTATTCTATGGGAAAATTAAATTCAGTTTTCCAATAGAACCCAAACAAACAATTATATTTTATTTTTATCGTCAAATCAAGCTCAATAATATTATCAACGAGATTTTGGAAATTTCGTCGTTTAATAAAACCAAATAACATACCACCAAATCTCACGTCTATTGCTGATTCAAAAAATAAACACAATGTCAGGGTTATCTATATCAGAAGCAGCTCAAAACATACAAAATCTAAAATCCAAATATTGACAATGTGCCTTTTCTACCCGTTACACAGCTCATCTGCCGCTACAAATTTATATAGAATACATAAGTCCTAGGTGATAAATTGCAAAAGAGATCATCAGAAAACTCCGACACACATGACCCCTTGGTACACCTGTCAGACTTTTATTCTATTCATTAATTCAAATGTTTTTCATTTTTCAGGTATAATAATGAATGGGGCAAAGGGTGAAACATTCGTAAGTCTTAGAAGATTCTTAACTTATGAGGATCCTATAGAACAGTCTACTCAAGCGATTAGTAATATTAATCAGGGCTTTAAAGTCTTAACAAATAAATATCAAACCAATAGTAAGTGAAATAATTTTTCAGAAAAATATTTTCAAAATTAATGACAAGTTTTTTAAAATAAGATACATTTGAAACGGAAAAAAATCCAGGAGGGTGGGATTACTATAACTCGGATAAATATAAACACCAGTTGAATATCGCGAACAGAGTCATCCACAACAATGATATCAATTTGTTGGATGAGTTCGTGAATACAGTGAAGACATATTACGGCGCAGACACACAAACAGCGGATTTCAGGCAAAATGGGGTCAAAGAAGTGGAAAAAATCAATGAATGGATTCGTAATAAAACTAATGATAAGATTAAGAAATTATTTGACAAAATAGTCTCAAACACTCAACTCATTATATTGAATGCAATCTATTTCAAGGGTCAGTTTGAATTACTTTTCATACAAATAATTGAAAACATATTACTTAAAAAATTCAAATAATTTTCATCTATTTATAAACCAGGCAATTTGTTCGAACCGTTTAAATCTGGTTCGACTCAAAAATTGGATTTTTATAATAACGGAGAAAATGCTGTAAAAGTCAATACAATGAGTAATACGAAAAAATACAGTTATTTTGATTCCGAAGAACTCGATTCACAAGAGTATTGGAAATACAATACATTGGAAACGAAATCACTTTTGTTATAATTTTGCCGAAACAGAGGAATGGTTTGCAAACATTGAATACAAGACTCAATTCAAACACTTTCGACAAAACTATGAAATCTCTGAACAGAAGATATATCAATGTTTTTGTACCGAAATTTAAAGACAAAAAAAGTTATGATTTTATGAATGACATTAACCCAAAGCCAACAGCACTGACACCTAATGCAGACTATTCTGGTATTAATATATGTCAACAAAGCATTGGTTATCTGTCAAGTCGTGCGCAAAGTCTTCAAAGCTGTGGACGAGAGGGGAACAGAAGCCGCGGCTGTGACTGCTATCAGAGCTGTTTTACTAGAACTCCTGCAGATCCCATAGTGTTCAGAGCTGACCACACGTTCCTCTACTTCATTTGAAATGAACTTTTGTTTTGCGGACAAATCAATCGTTTGAATAGAATATTGTTCTGAATTTAAATTTATTTTATGCAATCATAAATTGTTTTATAAATTATTCTTTATCATCAGAAACAATCCTATGCTAATACACTGATCAATTAGTAAATTGTTCTGATAAATTTTCAAAATTGCTCCCGATTCCTATTCCTTCTTATTGTGTGTAAATAAAATAATGTTTAAAAATGTTTCCAAATTTCTGATTCAATTATTTTATGGAATTATTCTGTAATGAATTTCACGCATTCCGCAAAGTCTTGGGTACCTCCCCTGATCCAATTCGGACATGTATTGCCCCATATTTTATGCTTCACTATCATAAACTTCACATCAATATGCTTCGACACAATCATGCAAATATCTTGCTCAATTAGTGAATAGTATTGATAAATTTTAAAATGGCTCCTGTCCACACAATTTCAAAGGCCGGGCCATTAGGCTATGCTCATCAGTGTTTTTTACAGGAGCTATGCTACTTTACCATAGCTCCTGTAAAAGACACTTTGAGGTATAGCCTAATGGCCCTGCCTTAGAAATTGTGTGGACAAAACTACTACAAAAATCCAACACTTTGTTCGTTAAAAACTTTTTTATCACTTATTTTAATGTAGTTTTCAAAACAAAATAATTTAAAATTCACTTTATTTTGTCTAAACGGCAATTGAAATAAAACAATATTTATATTTATATAAGAAACGGACTAATTCTAGACTCATTTTCCATCTAATTGTCAAACTAATCCAATTGTCATCAGGGTAACTTAAAGTCTATAGAGTCTGTGTATTCGTTCGTAACATATTCTGCAATAGTTTTCGGCATTCTTTTGTAACAGTACTTGTGTTCTGCACCGGCAGC
The DNA here is from genome assembly GCA_034693305.1 of Eueremaeus valkanovi. NCBI lineage: Eukaryota > Metazoa > Arthropoda > Arachnida > Sarcoptiformes > Eremaeidae > Eueremaeus > Eueremaeus valkanovi. The sequence continues at coordinate 1,353 of JAQIWA010002741.1, read as the reverse complement.
TTCTTTGATATGTTAATACTCAGTGTACAGTATATACACATCCTTGTGCCACATAAGTTGATGGCTGGCTTATCTGACACAAAACAGTTCTGTATGACTATTGATCTTGGTGAATATTGACCGGAAGATATAAATTAAGAGCTATTTATGCAATGAATTCTTTTAATTTCATTTCAATTTAATTTCTTTTTCATTGTAGTTATGCCTCAACTCTGACAATGTGTGTGATAGGTCTGGACAGACATCAGGCTATTATATACCCTTTGGGCAGAAGATTAAGTCAAGTGTTGCCTTTAAGAGCAATTATTCCGACCATCTGGGTGCTCTCCTCACTGTTGTCAATTCCCCATGCTTATTTCAATGAAGTGGTCACTCTATCCAAGTACACTCGAATAACCAGATGCCGAATGGTGTTTCCGGAGCCACAGCTTCAGTACAGGAAATGGTTAACAGTATTGACATTCAGCACACAATACATGATTCCTCTATCGATCGCTTCTTTCTCTTATTTCAAAATCATATATCATATCCAACGCCGAGGTATTATCGGTGTCTCAACGCCTCAACAAATCGCCAATAATTTGAGGTTTGATTCAATGAATTATTTATCAATAAATAGAAATATTTTCTTGTTTTCAAGTATTCCGTTAATAATACTAATGAATCAGTGGTTTGGCTTCAGATTAGTTGCCATTAGTAACCGATATCTTCCACAAATTGAATGAAACAAAATAGAAAAGAGATAAATAATCTAAATTAATGATCAAGGAAGTAGGATCTGTAGATGAATGTCTTAAATTAGAGATGTGCAAGGGGTATAGATAAAATATTCCGCTGAGCTTTGAGGCGAGTGCTAACTTACCACTCCACGGCTTTTGTGCTCGACCTATTTTTACCGGATTTCGGCTAAATTTAGCTTGTCAGACATTTTATCCTCCCTATACTCCACTCTCTCAGCCGACCTTGCACATCTCTACCATAAATAAATAATTATAATTGCGGTAACTCTATTGCAAGTCTCAATTAAGCCAACCATTAATATTAATTTTAATATATTAATAAATTCATATATTTTTTGATATACAGCCATGGAAAAATCCGTTGATAAACTTTTGAATGGCTTATTCGATTTTCAATCTGTTTTCAGAAAATTGTAGCAAGATAATTGAGAATTCCAAAAATATCACCAATGTTGAGATTCTAACAATGAAAAGTACCTTGAATAAACAGCAAATATATACATGGTGTGCCCAGGGTATTCTTCCATTTATCTGAAATTATGATAAAGCATTTCGATTCAGTTTTTAACGAGGATTAAGAATATCATAATGAAAAATTTCTATCTTGAATACT
>JAQIWA010002740.1:0-12392 GCA_034693305.1 Eueremaeus valkanovi | reverse complement strand
TAATGTTTCACTTAATTACACGTATTCTTGAAAATAGCAATCAATAGAACTATTGAATGAATAATAAACTAATTATTGGATTAAAAATAGAAATATTTTAAGAATTATTCTGATATTCAATGAATTTTTCAATGTATTAAAGCATTACATAAAGTATTGACCCATTGATTGCTAGTAATTCAGTTCAATCGGATCATAATTTTCTGCTTTAAAAGTACCAAAACTAAAATAATACAAAAAAACAGAATTTCAATGCGAATAAATGAACATGTGCATAAATTCGCACCGGCATTGTGCACTAAAACTGTACTATTTATCAGTTTATATGTAAACCATGTGGAACTTGTTCAGCTCAAATCGGCTCTTGCTACTATTACAAAATCAGTTGCGGAATAAATTTTAGCGCCCTGGGTCAGCCAACAAAATTTGAATAAATAGCTGATTTTATGCCACAACTTGTTAATAAATATTTTGAACTGGAACAATTATGATCTTGAATCATATAAAATAAACCAACACTTATCTTTAGGCATCCTTGCTTAGATATACAGTCAATTCTCGTTATAAGAAACGAGCAAATACAAGCAAAATCCGTACACTATAAAGAGAGTACACTATAGAGCTGTCTTGTTAAACGGGCCACTTCTCCGGGCCACTCTTAACACAATAAATGTATGTGTCTTACATAGACTCACTGCGAAAGTTGTGATCAAAAGTATAGAACATAACTACTAGGAGTGAGTCAGGAGGAAAGGGTCAGTTTCAGTAGATTAGAGTTGAAAATAATTAACATGCACATGCACTGAATTCAATAAAAAATAAGCCAAATTGGTACTGAGCACTTTGAAATGACCTGTGTGTGATGTCATGTATTTCCTAAACTATCTCATATATGAAATGTACACAATTTTATTCTATTTCTTCTACCCTTCCCAGTTTTTCACAACACTGGTATACAGTATTTGTATATATAGTAACCGAATGGCAAAACCATTGTTTGCAATAATATTATTTTGGTTTCTAAAGAAACTGTTCTTTATTTCCATTTATTTTTCTAAAAAGTAATTTTCGATTTCATAGTAAAGAGCAAAATGTGTATCAAGTCTTCCATTGCTAATGGCTTTCGCAGAAATATTAGCGATTTTTTACACAATTTATTGTTCGCATCAAAGAATGATTGCGAGGAATAAAAGAAATAATTTTTGGAATGTGCAAGGAGTTGATTATTGTATAATCAAGGTGGCTATTATTGTATAAATATTATGGTCTTGCTAAATTGTCTGCAATGATTTTAATTGTTCGTTTAGTCACTATGAACTTAGCAAGCTTATTGCAAAGTATTAACTATGTTTTACCTAGAGCCAAATAAAGTTTGGTTAGCTTGCGCATCTCTAATTAAGAATAAAAGTTTTAACAAATATCGCAACAAAAAAGCAAATATTAATTCCAAAAATAGGGAAAAAATGAGCGAAAAAATACTTTTAAGTAAAGAAAACTTGTTTTTGAAGCCAAACGAAAGAGTCATTTAAATAATGATATTTTTTTCTGATATCATTTCGGTTGGAGTTTCCGCCGATTACTATGTGTTGCCAAAAGTCAGCTCAACTATAATTTTTCAAAATTTTATTTTTTTCCTTTGATTTTCTCACAACAGAAAAACAATTCCCTTGCTCTTTTCTCTCTCACTCTATTCTGATCATATAGGAGTATATAATTTTGTTTTTTATCATTTCCTTCTTTTTTCGGTTAAAAATTAACATAAAATTCATATTATATACAAATATCGCACACAATATGCAAAAGAAGAATAAGTAAATATCAGAAAAAAAATATTCTTAAATATAAATAAAAAAAAAGTCTATAAACTATACCATTAGTTAATTGCGTTGAAAAATATTTATTAATCATATATTTTCATGTCTTCTATAAAAACAAAATTTAAATATTTTCCTAATTTTTTTCCCCTAATCTACTCATTAGAATATTTTTCATATTATTATTTATACATTGAATATAATTTTCTGCTTAATGTTATTTAACCCTTCAAGTGCTCAAATATGCTGTAAAGTGTTTTTCTCAATGATAACCAAGGTCATTAATTGCATAGTACAATCTGGTAATAAAATTATATATACAGGGGTCAGGAGAACACGTATTCTTACAATATGTTTAAATATTTTGCACAATTATCTATTTAATAGTTATTGTGCCTTTGCATACATTTTAAGCAAGGTTATTTTCGTTTTAAGCACGGTTGCTTGTTGTTGTTCAACAGTTTGGTTACCCCCACAGTGTGTTTGGTTGGCATGAATTTCAAATATTGTCTCAATTAATATGTTTTTGTAATTCTATACTCTCTTTATGTTTTCTGATATGTATTTTGCATTTCAGGTCAACAAAACATTTTAATTGATTGCATAAAATACTTATCCTTTTCCTCCTTTTTCTCTGCTTTTGAATCAGTATTTTCTCCATTAAATCAGTAAAAAGTTTGAAAAAGTTTTAGTTCAATGAAAATTAATGTCTGTTTTGATAATTAAATAGAAAATTAAAAAAATAAAATTCAAAACTTATTTATCGTTTATTCAAATCTAAACTAAAAACTTTTGATTTGAAGCGAAAAACTTCTGTTCGGATAAACTGTTTGTTAAGATATTTATTGCGATTTTATTTAAAATTTTCTCATTTTTATTGTTAATTAAATTTTTGAATTTTTTTTGCATTCATTTTATTCAAAAGTTTTAGAAAATAATATTTTGTTTTTATTGTTGATTATTGAATGACAGCTGAATTGAAAGCAAGAATTAAAAACATTTTTATTTTTCTGCAAATATAACAGAAAAAAGTCATTAAAAGCAAAGATTTATTTTATGACAGAATTTATGACTAAAATCATTGCCAGAATTGATAGTCAAATATAATAACAGAAGTGAAGAGTAATTCTTCAAATTCAGCGCTTAATTAAGAAAAGAGTTTTTTTTTGTTTGAAAAATGCTTTTCATGTGATCTTTCAGAATAATCTTTTTCTTCTTCCTATTTGTCTGAATAGTATTCAAAAATCATTTTTCTTAACATTATTTTTGAGAGTCTATTAATAAAGATATTGTAAATGACTTACAAAAAGAGATAATAAAAAGAAAAAATCTTTTTCTCGACTTTACATATAAACAGATAATTAATTATACTTTTGCTGACATTACTATTGAAAAAGTTAATTAAAATGAAAAATAGTTTTCTTCTTATGTTTTGTTTTTTTTTAATATTGTTTTTTTTCTTAACCATAAGAAAGACGTTTAGAAAACTATTTTTATTAAGACATACAGAAAATAAATTAAGAAAATTAGAGCATATTTTTCGATTGCATTCACAGCCAATATAATCAATAAGTTTTGAATTAATTATCAAACGATATAATGAATGGAGAAAAACAACAATACGTTTAAGTGTTTATTCTTGTGGTAAATCATTAATTCCTTTGGTTTACCGCTTTTCTTAACTAAATGAGTTTGGGGGCAACATGGCCAGGTAGGGCATCTTGGCCGAGTTAACTTTGAACAAGCACATCAATTTAATTCATAATCAAAAATAGGGTCAATTGGTTTAAATACAGTCTTTTAACACGAAATATGAATAATCTTAACCAAGATTCAAATGGATTGCTATTTGTTCTGGGTTCAATATTAAGCTTAGTAAATTTTTTTAAACAAGAGTTAAGACTGATAAACAGCTTGGTTATTATGAAAACAAGCCTAACTCAGCAAGACTGCCTTTGAATATTAAGTAGTTAATTTTCTTCTTTGTTCTGCTACTCATTGGTCATCCCTGGGCTATAGCTATAATGAATTGAAATTGAATACAAGGCCTGCCATTATGTCTAAACATTGAGTTATTGACGTTTCGGATAACATAACGCATTAAAAGCCTTTATTAATGGTCTGAATCACCGAATAATGAACAGAAAATATATATAATATAAGAGAACTAACTGTAAGTGATATTTCATAACAACTGAATTCATCATTGAATTAAAGCTAAAGAAATAAATTAACAAAAGAAAGAGTGAATAATATATTACTATTAATAATAAATTGTTTTTATTATATTGAATGCAAAGACAGTATTTGACAACTCATTGCATTCAATGAGAAAAATCACTTATTTTTTTCGCTTCTCTTTATATGAAAATAAATATAAATTAACAGAAATTTTCGATGAAATAAGACCTTCAGAAGTGATTTTCAATTATTTACGTCATTTTTTTTACTTTATTTTATATGTATTAGGATTTGAAAGCAATTTATTTTAGAATTTTTACTCAACTTTTTGCTAATATTTTGCAAATAAAATGAAGAGAATGTTTGAAAATATTCGGATATTTAATAAAAACATTTAATTTATGGTAAATATGTTTATGTAAGCAGTTTTGGAAAGGGATTCCACAAATAGTGTGACCTTGCTAATATGATTTATATTACACATATAGAAAATCAATTTATGCTTATTTTCTCAAAAGTAATGTTACTTTTTGTTGAATATATGGTTAAAAAGTATATTTAATGAGCATGGTAAAATTTTTCATCGGTAATATAAACGTACAGGGTGGTTACAAAGATGTCGGGAACAAATTAGTTTTTTTTCTATTTTGTAATTTTATTCTTATATTTTTAATTAATTTATTGACAATTAATTAATTGTTTTTTTCTACTGTAAATAAAAATATTATTTTGAATTTCAGTTTACTTTTATATTTAATCGCTTTTAAGCACGAATTGTGCAAAAGATTTCACAACTATTTTTGAAAAATTAATTTTTAATTTTATGCATAATATAGCCATAAATTAGGGATAAGTTTTGTGAAGTTTTTTTTTGTTTTGTTTTGTTTATTAATTGGAAAGTTTGCATAAGATTTGCCTCAAGAATATAGATTATAAATTCAGAGCTCCGGTGATTGTATGCCCCAAAAAAAACCTAAACTGAATCATATTTAAGGCGAATAATACATATAATTATAAAAGCAATTGTGTGTTAAACACAACTCTTATTCAATGATCAATAACCGGATCAATGATTTCATACAAGGATTACAATCAACTAAACTGAAAGACAGGTTTTTTTCTATACTATATATGAGATAATTATTATTTCAATATATATATAGCCATAAAAAAGTCAAATCCTGTAGACTTGAGGCTAATCCTTGATAACTGTGCGCCACATTGTCTGACGCACTAATAGTGAAAAAATAATAAAATATGAAAATAATGTTTAATTAGAAAAAAAATTTCAGACAAATTACAGAAAAAAAAAGTTGAATATAATTATGCAAATAATTGAAAAAATATAATCTCTAATCAAATACGTTATCTATAATTAAAATATTGGAAAAAAATTATTGTATTTTCTCACTCATACAGTGCTAACAAATAATTAGATATTTTTTTCCATTAATTTCTTGTAATTATTTATTTTTCTTAATACTTATCATTGAATTTAATAATGAAAATTGAATTTTATTTTGTTTTCTATCGCGAAAGCAATTGAGAGTTATATATATAAATCAACGCCAGATCCATGTCCTTGACTATAACCTACGTTATATTTATAATAATATAATTTTTTTAAATAAAAAAATATGTTTTTTAATAGAGTTTAAAGTATTTAAACTTAAGTATAAAATAATATAAATGAGAGGGAAAGGGAGATCACTCTTACGTATAAATATAATCGAGGGTAAATAGAAAAGAACGAGGACATGGATCAAATCAAATTAAGCCAAAAGCCTTGGAAAATGTAAATAATAGTAAACATATTAAGGCCTGAACTCTGGCATAAAAAGTGTATATTTTGTATCAAAAAAATACTATTCTTTTAATTGTCTGACAAAACAATCAAAATAGTGATGAATTAGTTCTTGAGTACAGAAAAAAAAATCAGAAAATAAGATGAATTATCGTTGAAATTATTGAGAAAATCAAATCAACTTTTTTTCTCTAAAATAAATTTATTGTTAATTATAAATAACAGAAAGAAAAGTATAAAAAGATTTGATAAGTCTTTATAACTGTTTTCATATAAAAATATTTTTATAATAAATTATTTTCAGAATATTTTTGGATTTTTTTTTTGCTTTTTTTCTACCCATTCATACACTCCTTACTAATTACAGATAATAGCCTAACAATGGATATATCATAATATCATTTGTATTATACGGATAACTATCTCAATGTTCACTTTGTTTTGTTGCTTTCAATTCGGTCTCCCTTTCCCCTCCCATTCCCCCACACTCTATAATTAACATGTTAGCTCCAGATATAAGAGACTTCTTATGTAAATAAGTTATTAAATTAATATTGATTTTAATCTTTTGTTTTACTTTTCATTCTTTTCTTTTGCTATTGTTTTGTAATTTTAATGTTTTTTTTTCTTTCATTTTTTATGCATTTTTTCGTATTTTTTTTGGTTTTAATGTATTTTATATTTTCAATTGAAAGTGTGATAAGAAGTTTGGCCTTAAGATTGTTTTTATGCACAAAAAAAGCAGATAATTCAAGAATAGCTTGGGTTATAAATATAATTAGCTTGAGTACAATCTTTGTCTATTATTAAAGCACTTAATAATACTTTTTTTTCTCTTCTATTGTCTATAGATTTAAATCAAAAGTTATAATAATTTTTTTGCTCGAAATTAAGATTCTCTGAACCAATAAATTATTCCTAAATATCCAACAAATTTCGCACAAAAATAGTTTTTTTTTCTCTTTTAATTTATCTCTATTTTCACAGTTAAGTTGCTTTTAAACCATTCAATTGTATTAACAAAAAAAAACAAAAGTAATTAAAAAAAACAGATTGTATTCTATCAAAGACAGGATGTGCAAGGGTGCCAACCAATATACACGATCAGTGAGTTTTATACCCTGCCTTGAAATTTATGGCGGCAGTAATTTTATCGCAATAGAATTAGCCCAGTAAATTGACCAAGGTAAACAAATATTAGTTGTATCAGTCTTAATTTGATTTTAGCCTGTTAAATTATTCAGTGATAAAAATCGACTATATTTGAGTTTAAACTTTATTCTGTATACCATTATTGTTGGCCCCACCACATACCCCCGGCTGATATTGTCTAGCTTGCTCACTGCCGCCTATAATAGCACCCTGGTTACCTAAAATAAAATGTTTGTATGACTTCTTAAAACCCTATTTAAGTTTTAACTTCAGAAGAGATAATGAACTGAAACAATAAACTGCACACAAAGTGCACACGTGTTTGAACTGTAATCATATCTATATATCATATTCTGTTCATTCAGTCCTTCTTTTTCTCTGATATATTAGATAATAAAGAAATAGAGAGAAAACCATTGATTGAACTCTTGGTGAATGAATTCGTTATAAATCTTATCTAAATTTTATTCAATATATGGCCGAAAGCAGTCTTTTTTAGACTAAATGTCCCACGAATTGCATTTTTATGTATTTTTTTTGTGTTAATAACTCATATGTTTCAAAACGGGTTCTGTGCGTAACCCCGAAACACAATACGCCAAAACATGTTGCGCTTAAAATTTTACCTAGATACAATATCTGATTAAAAATAAAAAATGAAATTTTCAAACAATCCAGGGCCACATTCAGATTTGTTATCGTGAGGTAAGCTTGAAATTGTATAATTCATAACTAGTCTTGACAAACAACCAAACAACAATTATATCATAACCTAGCATATTTGGTCGAATGTATGCTATAATTTATCAACTTTTTCACTGCAATTATAATAAATATCCAGGTTGGATCATTTCGTTATGTTATTCCAGGGAAAGAAATTCGGGGTGACATGTTTTCTTGGTAACTGTGCTTCGAGGTAACGCATGCGACCCGATTCAGACTAATTGATTATATAGGTAGACGTCTCTCTCTCTCTCTCTCTCTCTCTCTCTCTCTCTCTCTCTCTCTCTCTCTCTCTCTCTCTCTCTTCCCCTCCCTCTCCCCCCTCTCTCTCTCATGTTTTTGAAAAAAATTATAAACAAATTATTAAGTTCTGAGAAAAGGATAAATTCTCTATAATTTTGTATAAACTTATAATACAGGGATGCATATACAGGGATATCGATTGAATGGGAAAATTATTATACATAATATGTATGCAAATAGAATAAGTCATAACTACTGTACGGATAAAGTTGTTTTAGTTGTATAGCAATAAGAACCAGAACTTATTTAAATTGATTTGTTCTAGTATTAAGCAAGTTAACATTTCAAAACTCTGACCACTGTGTGAGCAACAACAGTAATATTGAGTTTAATAACTGATAAAATTTGGGCCATTTTTCTCCATTTAATCCGATGTACTGTATATTCACATTATTAGCTTAAATACAGAATAGATTTAATATATATTTTGATATATAATTAAAATCAGAATTAATCACATAATTAGCTCATTATTAAAGCAAAACTGTTATAAAAAAAATTTCAATTAAAACATATTTTAAATTATGTCAATCAGATATGCACTCAATTTTTGTGTTGCATTAAATACTATTTAAAAAGTATATTAATATATCATAAATATAATTATCATTTATTTTATACATTTCCTAATACTAGTCCTAAAGAACTGTAAGAAAAATTATATTTTATATAATTTTCAGAATAAATGAATAAATTTCACTAATTTTGCCTCTAATTTGTTGTATCCATATAAGGCATTTAGTTATCAAGCTAATTGAATTATATGCGCAAAAACAAGAGAGAGAATAGTTTTGGCATAACTTTGTTTGTGCAGTGATTTTAACATAACATTCAAATTATATAATACTAAACATTAAATGAAATTCTAAATGCATTCGCCTTTTCAGCAGAAAAATACTCATCTATTCATACATTCATACACTGAATGGCAGAGAATTTTATGCAAACATAAAGAGTAAATCATTTTTATGTTATATTATTTGCATTGAATTCTGCAAACTATAAGTTTGTTTAGAATTACAACTATTTATATAATAAAGTTTATCTTGATTAAGGATGACCAAGGTGGTATATAGGCTCAAATTGTCAGATGAATGCAAATATAAATTTTATAATTAAAAACATTAATGAATTTCAACAGATATTTGTAAATGCCATTGGCCTTGTAATCAAATGAGCAAGTTCAATCAGTGTTACTTTTAAGCATATGTAAGGATTCAAGAATATTATGTTGAATATCAGTGTAGAATCGCTATCTATCGGTTTTACATTGATTATTGTGTAAATACTTGATGGATAATTCAGGTAAAATAACTTGTTCAATTCAAATTTGAGAATATCTTGATAATTGTTATAATTCTGGCTGAAATTCGCATTTAGCCAGCAGTAAATAATAATTTAGAAGCTAGCTTGCTCATCTTCTTAGTGCAAGTTTTTTTAAGCACAAACGTGAAGCCAAAGAATATTCTTGATATCAAATGACTCGCATTTCCTACGACTCGACGGGTTATATATTTAATTAAATATATTTTTCATAATAAAGTCGGAAAAAAATTCTTCTCTTAGGCTATGAATTGAAATCCAAGTCTCTGTTTATGGAAAAAATTGCTGAAAGTATTAGAAATGGTTTTGTACTGAAAATTGATTTTTTTCTTCTTCGCTTCAATTCAGTTGAGATGTTTAGCCAAAAATGTTTTGACTCTGTATTAAATGACTTGATTAAGTCGAGTCCCTTTTGTTAGGTTTAAAATTGAATTTTGTATTCAAAATGTAAATTCTGTTCAGTTTTTTTTATATAATTTTATTTTTCAGTAAAATTGCATTTTTTTCAACGAAATGCATAATTAATATGAATTATAAATATAATGAAAATAACGAGAAATTCTATGAATTGATGACTAAAAATGTTTTTGTATTTTTCCACTTATAATAAGATTTTATTTTTGTTTCAATTCCTTGAATAGACATTATATTAACTCATTTTAATTATAGCTTATAATCAGTTAAAATGATTTATACAATTGAATTTCAAGTGTAAATCTAGCGAAGCTCATTTAGGTTTTTTTTGCATTCGCTATGATTTTCCCAGAATTTCATAGCAATCGACAAAATAAAAGAGAAAAAACTTTTTTTTTAATTACAATATTACTCATTATTACCACAGATTAAAGCGAACAGAATTGTGATTAACATATATTTCTAATTAAGACAGGTCTTACTGTAAGTCAATTTTCAAAACTTGCATGAACATATTTATGTAGAATTATCCCTGTCTTAATTTAGATGATCTGCCAAATAGCATAAATATAGTCAAACAAAAACCTTGAAGAAAATATTCCGCGTTAGCAAAGGATCAGTGTCATTTCTCTTATACAGCAATTCATAGATTGTCCTTGATTCTAAAAGAAGCGCTTATCTGCTCTATATCATTTTTATCCATTCTCAATCAAATATGAGCCAGTCATAAATAGATATAAGAGTCGGTAACCTTATGGGGTTGGGCATTTGGCCAAGGCAAATTGTGTGCATAATTTATGGCTAATTTTGTATTCAACCTTGTTCATGTTGGAACTCATCAGACCATAGATTTAGATGACTTTGTTCTCAGATTATAAGTGTTTAGATCCCATGTCTTATTTGAGCCATACTTATCAACCGATCATTTAATAAATTACAATAATTTCCTTAAACTGGATGTCATTTTCGTGAAAATTATTCTCTGATTATATAATAACATTAAAGGTTTGAATAATGTTTTCCTCCCTTTCCTATCCTTTTCTCTCCTCTCCTGTGCCTCACAGTCGGAGAGATAAGTTGAGCGAAAGTATGATAAGAAAAAAATTACACACTTTTGATGTTAGGCTTTGATTGACTCAATATATTATTTATATGAATACTAATCAGTTATGTCTAGAGAAGACTTGTATCGCATAATAATTTAATATCTTTTCTCCACTTCTTCTGATTCACGACTTTTTTATGGAATATTCTGTAAAACAGTATTATCTGATATAAGGTCTGATTCATAAGGCCTTCGAAACCAATGCCAAAGCCTTTACTTTTGGCTTTAATTTTACATTTATTACCAATTCTTATGATTTATTTATTATACAAATAGTAATGATATTTATTCGCATATAAAGCAAATCATCTAATATTCTGATTATTATTCTTATTCTCTTTTGGCTATAATTTATTTATAAAAATAGATATATATCTCAAATATAATGATTATTATAAGAAGAAGAAAAATATAATCCTATTTAGAATTCATTCATATCTTTATTCCAGAATATAATGCATTTTAATGTGAAATGAATTTTTGATATATTTTGTATTCAGTTTTGTTGCAAAAATTATTCTACAGTTTAGGGCAAAATATATTATATTTTTGATTCTTATTCAGCAATTTGTAAAACATATTGCGATTATCGATAAACAATATACAGTTTGATTATATCAAAAGTCACCTGTGCTCAAACATTGACAAGCTAAGGGGAAAAAACTGTTTGATAAGTTCAATCTAAGCCACGATCTTTTGTCTTACGATAAGTTAAAGCATGAATTCGGCGGTCTTTCCGATTCTGTTGTATTGTTTTTGAATGACATTTCAGCCGTAGATCACGTCTGGTGTTTGACATTCAAGACAGGGCTGAGATATGTTCGCTGCCTATTGTGCTTATGTCACCCGTTCCTACACTTTATGTGCTTATAATGAATTGCTTTTCTATTTTTAGTTTTTTGTATACTATTATTGTGAATATTTTTTTTTATTATTTCAACTGAGCTACGCCAGTTTTTTTATATAATTATTATTTGTCTTGTTTTTTGAATCCATTTGCATATATTGTATAATATTTTTAATGCAAATAATTTAATGCAATCTTTTATCAGCTTAACTAAAATTTTTTAATCAGGCTCATTTAATAAGCAATAAGAAAGATGTCAGCTGGAACCAATCTTGAATTAAAGTGTTCATTGAAACTTGAATTTTGTTATTAAATATATTTTTCATTTTTTTCTATTATTTTCTGATTAAATGAATAATTATTTTCATATTTTCTATAAAACTTTATAAATTTAATTGAGACTGGTCAATGTTCGCAATAAACAAGTTGAATTAATTAATTTAGTCAATAATCAATTATAATCAGCACTGTTACCCATACCAGTGTCGCATCAATTAGCTCCAATACATAAATTCAAAAACTAATTATTTATAAAACAATTTTCTGAATATATTTTCTTAATTTGCTTTTGTGTCAGATATGTAGCCATTCATACGCTTTGATATAATTGATAGTTAATTAATAATTACTTTATGATTATTACAGTTATACTAGGGATGGCCAAGCTCGGCAAACCTAGGGGGGTATAGGGGGAGGTAAAATGGCGGACAGGAAATAGGCGCCATT
>JAQIWA010002739.1:0-12393 GCA_034693305.1 Eueremaeus valkanovi | reverse complement strand
CCAATACGTCTGTCCATCCATCTGACCGTCCGTACTTCAGTCTGTAACGTAAGCCTACTGTACACTGTCCGTTAAAAGCAATCTAACTAGAATTCTGTGGCATACCAGGGCCGCGTGCTAGTTAGGACTGAAACCATACCATTAGTAAAGCTTACGTTACGACACATTTGTGCACCAGCACAGTTATTGTACGTCATTCTGTACATCATCAGTGTAAATCATAATTTACGAACAATACGGAACAAATTGTCCAAGTGTGCCCGTCACAATCTAAACTTTATAACCGTTATGTTTTCACAGAATGACTTAATTTGCAAAAATGGCAAAATTGATCAATCTCTAGAGCAAAAACAACAGAGGGATAAATGAACTTTGAGCAATGGAAAATAATCAAAATAAAAATAAATCAAAAGTAATTTCTGCATTTCACCTAGATATTATATCTGATTAAATTTGCATTTTTCATTTATCCTTCGTTTTTTGCTCTTGAGCCTTTTGAATTTTGCCATTCTGGAAATTGTAATCCTGTGCAAAAATGTATAGGGTTTAGAAAAAATTCTAATAAATTTAATCGATAAATTTTATCAAGGATAATTTAGAATTGCTAAATTCTCGGACAACCCTAGTAGCTTTTGTCCTGAAAACAATGCTATTGTATTGCTACCGTTGCTGCACGAGTAAAAATTCGCAACGGAGAAAAAGTTCTTTCCAAATTGCATTACAAAAATATAAATTTTAATTGAATTTTATTATCGTGCTCAAGCTTTATTTAAGTATGTCAGTGGCTTTTTTGGGAGACTGTATTTCATCTTGGCCACAAAATATAACTTTAGCATTGCCTTACTTAATTCATGCTGGTGTGCCGTTAAGTCTTCCGTCTCTTTCTCTCAATCTTTCTTCCTTTCTCTTCAAGCCTTAGATATCGGATCTTTTTACAAATGAGAAAACCTAGCTCTTATATAGTTTTAAATTAAAGCAGTATGTTTAATAATATTGAATTTCATTGAATACATTGATTAGATAATAATTTAATCTATAGTGAAACTTTTGATGAGATATAAGAAAAATGCTAACGAAAGCGAATCGATTTTTTATTTATTCTTTTATTTAATTTTTGCGTGTAAGTGTTGAAGTAAAGTTACATTTTGTTGATGTCTCACAATTCATATATTTGTCTTGGTAATAATTACTTGGATATTTTTTTCAAATTACTTTTAAGGATGATGGAACCTGAGAGAAACTGGCTTTGATATGCCCAAATTGGTTAATCTGAGTGAAAATGGGGTTAAAAATGGGTTTGAATTCAGTTAAATGCTATTAATATAAACTTCTTCAGAGTGTGTGCGAAAAGATAGCATTTAACTGGAAGCAAAACTATGTTCAACCCCCATTATCACCCAGATAAAACAATTTGGTCACATCAGAGCTAGTTTACCTTCATTTCTTTCATCCTCAGGTGTAATTTGAAACAAAAAATCCAAGTTATTATCACAAGGATACAAATATATGAATTCAATATTAAAGTTTAAATATGAAAATTATGAAAACAAAAGAAACCTTAACTGAAATAATTGAAAAAATTTTTGATAAAATTTTTAAATATAAGTGAAATAAAATCTGAATTGACTTTGACTTTGATAATTAGATAAGAGATGATTCGATAAAAGCCTAATTGAATCATCAGAAGAGACCAACTCTTGTCGAAGTCATCGTCACATAACTGGTATCTATACATAAGGAAAGACACTTCTTTTGGTTCGGAGCATCGATCAAATCCATAAAATAAGACTATCATATATTCAGCCATTTGTTTCATTGGATTCAAATTTGTGAGCTTTCGGATGAAATCGGGCAATTCCGGAGCTGGGAGAATAAAGCTGTTGGTTGCAAAAAGGACTATCATCCAAAGTACGGTAAATAAGATAGCGTTAGCCTCAAAAATAATTCCGAATATATGGCCCATACTTTGGAAAGATAGCGAACCCAACACTGCTATCAATAAGAATCCGCGAAAAAATCTGTCATTTTCATAGACTGAATCAATTATAGTCACGTATAAGACAACAGATATAAGACATGGAATCATATCAATGAGCGATTTGACTAAAAAGTATGATTCAGTGCTATACCAGTCTATGAATCGAATTAATAGATTAATGAATAATTTAAATCTTATACAAATTCTCGTATTTACTCACAATTCTTATGTTCGGTTAAAAACGTTTTTAGTTCTGATGAAAATGTTAGAGAAGTCGCTATAATTGGCAAAAAAGCTATTATGAACACATTGAAAACGAGGAAGCTGAAGTTGTAAATCGCAAACTTCTCATCCTCCAAGTCCTTATCTGTCCTTACACAGCCTTGCGATCTATTTGACACGGTTCTTATACAACTGGATGCTATTTCTAAATCAAAATCGAAGTATAAAGTCAGAAAATATCCAGCTATTAAATAGACGGCTGTTTGAAATGTCAATAACACCCAGTTATGTCTGATCGTTTGGATAAGAGATCTCATGAACAAATGCCAGCACTCTTTCAGTGAAAACGATTTTTGCTTCAATGGAATGCCGTTTGAATAGAGTCTGAGTTCAGTCCCAATCCTGTCTTCATTTACTCTCATGTCTTCATCAGTCTTATCCGACAGAGCACTGACCGTCGAATCGGAATAACCATTTGCACAGATTTTTAGCATTATTTCAATAGGAATCTGATTGTGAGCTAACTCTACATTACATGCAACCATGTGTTCTTTCAATTTCTTCGGTGGACCCGAAAATACAGTTAGTCCTCCTTTTGCCAGAATATAGAGCAAATCGAAATTCATGAGTATTTCGAGGTTCGGCTGATGTATAGACGTTATGATAGATATATTGTGCGCATGGCACACTTTTTGGAAGCATTTGATCATCTTTGGAGTGAATAGAGAGTTTAGACAACAGTTTGTTAATAATTATAATACAAACCAAAAGAGCGGAATAGGAGTCGACTCCAGAAGTCGGTTCGTCCACACAAATCAGATTCGGTTTCTTCTCAGACGTTAACTCCATTGCCATAACGACTCTCTTCTGTTGACCAGAACTGCATTTTTCGACATTCACCCTCTGGATGTCAGTTATATTCAATTCTTCCATCAGATGCTTAACATTCATCTCGTGTTCAAAACTTTTGTTCAAATTTTTCAATTTCGACGCATAAATCAGCGCTTGTTTGACAGTCAGGCCTATATTCAGGTGCACTCTTTGGTCCTGTGCTATGAAAGAGGTTTGGATCTTCAATGAATTACTCAAATAAATCTTCGAGTTTTTGATCATCAGTTCCCTATACATGCCGTTAAGACATCTCAAGAGTGATGTCTTGCCAGAACCTGATGGGCCCATCAGTGCATTCATAGTCCCATATTCTATGAACCCCTTAATGCTTCTTAGTATTAGTTTCTCGTCTCTATACAAAGTTTTGTCGATTTTCAAGGTCATATCAATCCAAGCGATACTCAGTTTTCGTTCAACGATTTGTTCTTCGTTGACATGGATTTCGGACTCATTTTCTTTATTGGTATTGTATTCAAAAGAATTGCTTACCGAAGTGGTCAAGTAATCAGACAATCCAATAGCAACCGGATTGTCATGATTGGCCACAATTTCGGATGCTATTCTGGTACCGTTTTGCAATTCTATGTCGTTCTGGAGACTTTCATTTGTATTATTAAATCTTGTTTCCAAATAATGAATAAAATTTTGAAATAATTTAGGATTCATTTGAATCAAAAGCACAAGAATTGCAAGAAATCTGATTGCAATTAATTGAATTAAATCATACGAAGAATGTTCCCAAAACAAGTCATTATCGTTGATGTCATTGATGTATAAAATCTTTGACATTTGATTCGGTGGACATCTGTCTAATCCAAAAATTGCTATCAGTAGTGAATTGTCCGTCCATTTGAGTGCTGAAAAATGACTGATAAACTCGAATGATTTGTAAATATCTTTCAATGGAATGAGTGAGTTAGTGAATAGCGCCCCAAACATTATGAATGATACGCCGCACAAGTAGCACAGTTGCTTATACTTGTACATCAAAATGGCTGCTAAATAGCCGAAACCCTGAGCAGTATGTAGACTGATTTGTATGATGTAAAAGAAAGCCCAGTACCTTTTCGCTTCGTTTGGCTGATTAGTTGTGAAGAACAAAATAACAACTGATATTGAGATGTTAATATTGGTCGGAATGACGTCATATATAGTCTGTGTTATCAGATATACACCACTGCTATACCAATCTGTTAGACAGTAGATAAGGAACAATTCAGTAAGTAGAAGAGAAGTAAGGATTCCAGGGATATAAAGCGGTATATTTTGAGATTTTTTCGAATGTATCTGTGGGCTATCTAACCTCACCCGACTACTTGGCCCCAAATATTCGTGAACCAAATATGAAAACAGATCGGAAAAGGTAACTTCCAGATGATCATTACGAAACATGTGAGCTATTTTGGGTGTAACCCTGGCCAGACTTAATCTTAGACATTTGTAAGAGCCTTAATCTTAAGCTTTCGCGAGGAATGACAGACCATGATTATAGCATCAGGGTAATATTGAAGACAAATAAATACTGGATCAATTTTTGTGATGTAAATTATTTTAAGATGGATTTGCAAATATACTAACTATTTTGGTGTTCGTTTGAAAAAATCTTGAGCCGAGTTATCATATCATCGATGGTTTGAATACAGATAACGAGTTGAAGCATCCAAACAGAGAAGAACAGGAAGAATATGTTTTGATGCACGTAGTAATCGACGGCCAACTGATCGAAACAACTTATGTTAGAACTGACTCCCAATTCAAAGCAGTCGTCGTATTTGCCTATATCAGAGTCTACGAGAAGACTCATAATCTGTGCGACCAATAGTAGAGATAAAGAATTGAATAGAAATCCTTTCCAACGATAAGCATATAATTCAACTAAAGATCGATTCAGAAGAATATAAATGTCTTTCAAATAAAATCTTTTGTTCTTTCGTTGAATTCTTTTCAGTTTTGTTTCTTTAATTTTATTAATCATCGAAAGGTTAAGATTGTATTTCGTTCTATTCCTCAATGCAATTACGTTCTGGTCTTCCGTTCCTTTTGCACCTATAGTAATCAAATACTCGATCGGGACTTGATATTCATTGCATGTTATGCCGCAATCACTCATATGATAGGTAAGGTCTTGTGGTGAATCCGAGTATATACACAGTCCTCCTTTGGCCAACACATACATCGTGTCAAACATCTCCACTATATCTGCGTTCGGCTGATGTATTGTCGTTACGATACATATGTTCTGCTTTACTGCCAATTCTTTCAGACATTTCATTACCTTTTAATTAATTTATGTTAAGTTTTATTAATTTCTATTGCATCTGAACATTACTCACGACTTCCGCTATATTAGTGTCCAAACCAGTCGTCGGTTCGTCACAGAATATAAGGTTAGGCTTATGGAGAGCCGTCAGCTCCAGAGCAATGGCCATTCGTTTCTGCTCACCTCCGCTGCAGTTCTCGGCCTTCGTGTCCATCGTATCCAAAAGCAACAGATCTGACATTACTCGGGTGATATTGTTCATGTGATCCACGTTTTCAGTGCTGTTCTTAAGTCTAGATGCGTAGAGCATATTCTGCTTTGCAGTTAAACCCATAATCAGAAACTCCTTCTCATTGTGTCCGACAAAACATGACCTTATCTTCTTCAACGCATTCAATTGGATTTTCGTTTCGTCGCTTAATTTTGAATCATTCACACCATTTAAACACATCAACAGTGATGTCAGGCCAGCACCGGAATTGCCCATAATTGCAGTCAAAGAACCGAAATCTGCAGAACCGCTTACTTTATTCAAAATTATTATCTCTTTTCTTCTTAAAATCGCTTTGAGTCTAAAAGTCAGATCAATCCAAACGATCGCTGTTTTCGTTTCCATTTTTAAAAACTAAAACTTATTTAATTTATTGAACTTTTAAAAAAAATTCTAATTTTGTTGATAAAGTAAACGTAAATTGAATGCAAATGAAATCGAATAAAAATTTAACTTAACCATATGTTTCATAAGATTTCCACACAATTCAGGAATTTTTTATTTACAGAGACTCATAAAATTGGACACTTGACTATATGTAAGCAAGCGTGAATATTTACTTGTAACGACCGTTACCAACTTCAGGGGGACCTGCTGGGGGACCCACCGATTAAACTGAAAGGAGGCGCGTACACACGAGAACTTATGATACACAACTAATAATCATACAATTTATTAAAAAATGACTTTTTTAAGAACTGAATTAAAAGATATTTACATCAAATAGTATTAAATATAGTTATTAGTAGATTGAGTACTATTGCGTTAAATACACTCGATTTGCATATAGATTGCGGTTGTAGTGGAACTGCACACTACAGTAGCTTACGTTGGAATGCGATACAATGTTATAGAGAACAGCTCTGATATAGACTAGTGGGGCCTATATCCAGTAGTGAGTTTAAGTACATTTCCATACATTCATAGATTGATAGTTAAAATGATGTGAGTATTGATAGTTTAGACAAAGTGTAGGAAAAGTACAGATAAGAGTTTAGACAGAGTTAGGGAAAAGTACTGATATAACATTGACTATAGGTCTTGGCCTATAAGTCGTCACAAACTTAAATTGAGTAATTAAATCATAAGTAATGGAAATAACTAAGTTCCGTTGATAAAACTCAAATAACTTTTGAATGGCTTATTCGATTTTCAATCTGTTTTCAGTGAATTGTAGCCAGATAATTGCAATTTCTATAAATAATACCAATGTTGAGATTGTAACAATAGAAGGTACCCTGAATAAGGTGCAAATATGTACATGGTGCGCCCTTTTACTTATATGATATTATGATATAACAATTCAATTCAGTTTTCAACAAGGATTCCGAATATCATAATAAAAATTTTCTATCTTGAATTCTTTTTGAGATATTTGACTAGGAAATTAAAGAAATTTTAGGTTTAAATGAAAAATACTCTCGAAATACTCAAGATAGAAAAATTTGGGACTCACTCAAAATCCCGACAGCTCAAAATCCCGACAGCTCAAAATCCCGACAGCTCATTTGCCCGACATGTCATAGATTAGGTTAGTTTAGGTTATGTCAGGTTAGGTTATGCTAGGTTAGGTTGGTTTAGGTTAGGTTAGGTTAGGTTAGTTTAAGTTATTTGGGTACGGTTAAACCTAATCTTTCGGTAATATGGCTTGTAGGGCAAATGGTCTGTCGGGCAAATGAGCTGTCGGGATTTTGAGCTGTCGGGATTTTGACCCCATTCCAAAAATTTTGATTAAGCCTTTAAATAGGAAATTTAATGGCGTACAAAACCAAAAAAATCATTTCCATAAATTACGTCCAAAATTTTATGATTTAAATTTAAGTCAACGTAATTTATGAAAAGAGAATCAAGATTGTGTAGTGCATTGACTGTAGTGCTAGATGATGAAATCAAAAATTTTTTATCTTAAGTATTTCAGAAGTATTATCCATTTAAATCTAAAATTTCTCTAATTTCCTAGTCAAATAACTCAAAAAGTATTCAAGATAGAGAATTTTTATTATGAAATTCGGAATCCTTGTTAAAAACTGAATTGAATTGTTATATCATAATATCAGATAAGTGAAAGAATACCCTGGGCACACCATGTACATTTTTGCTGCTTATTTAGGGTACCTTCCATTGCTACAATCTCAACATTGGTATTATTTATGGAAATGGCAATTATCTGGCTACAGTTTACTGAAAACAGATTGAAAATCGAATAAGCCATTCAAAAGTTATTTGAGTTTTATCAACGGAACTTAGTTATTTCCATTACTGTATATAGTGCGAGTTAGGTCTGGCGCAACAATTGAATCACTCGCTATAGAAAAACTACAGGGTGTACAATATTAAAGGCAGTGTTATTTGAAAGAGAATTAGGGGTTTTAATAAAAAATTATATATGAAAATATCCTTGCGCAATTCAAGAGGCTAGTTTCGAAAAAGCTGAAATATTGACTTCTAAAAAAAATTTGTAAATATTTGTATTGAAGGGAATTTCTAGATTCAGATTAATTTTCCAAAATCAGAAAAAGGTCGTTATTAGATGGAATATTTAATTTCGACAATTTTCTCTGATTTATGGAAAGGTAAAGATTAGATGAGGCTCCGTTAAACCGAATTTATAATCACCATTACTATAGAGAGTGGCGATGAAAAACAATCTTTGATGAGTGACGATAACAATTTATAGGTTCTGACATTACAGACCAATTTTTTGGTTATGACGGTATCCTCCTTCAGCGCAAACCGGTTTCGATGTTGATCAAATTTTAATTCTGAAGGCAGAAAAAGGTGTCTTCAAATTATAGAATAGTTCTTTGAGGACCTGACCACAAACACTTGGCGAGAGTCCCGTAGGTCACTCATAAATACACACAAATCGCAAAAATCGCTGCAATATTAGGCCATTGCAGGCTTTGAAGACCGGTGGAGAGCCCACGCGATACCGGACCCATTGATGTCCCCCGAAGACCACACACACCGCCTTTTTTAAATGATTGATTTAATTTTGAAATTAATGTTATTTTCAAACTAAACTGTACTCTAAATATAATTTTGATTTAATATGAAATAATAAATGATTTGAAAATTAAATATTGTGCTTTTTTGTGTATTAATTGTGTGTGTGCAATAACATTGCAACAGTAATAATTGTGATTCAACCGTTTTGTGACCACTATTACAACGGCTCAACAGAGTGACTGTGGAAGTGAATGTGTCTACGAAGACGCATCGGAAGTACTAAAAATAGACTTCCCGTTTCACCAATTTTATTTTGCGGAAGGCATAAGATCAAAACTATCGCAAGGTCGTCCACCGATAGTTATTTCGTTTACCCACTAATTGGCCCACATAATCACAGGTTTTACCTGTATATCGTAAGCCAATACTTGCAATGAATCCACAGAACATACCGGTGGTTAACATACAACTATCACCACCACCACCACTGCCGCCGCATCCACCTCCACCACCAGTGGCGCAAATAGTAAGTAATCCGTACATGATTTTGCCTGGACGAATGTCTGCACGGCAAATGGTGTTGACTCGCTAAGCATTAGAATGTCCCTCCAGACATAAGGGCATCGCCATCACCACCACCAGCGCCATATGAATTCATACCATCGATACATACCGTAGCTCTGGCGCAACCAGTCGCAGAGCTAGTACAACCACGAATCTCCAATAGTTGCGATACAAAGTCTAAGACTAGAGTGGAATGTGACCGTAAAGAACTACTTCGACCAAAAGATGCTACATTTTGACAGAATCCAGATGTCAGACGAGCACAAGTGTGACTCGTTAACCGAAGGACTTCCCGAGTCATATAAATCGAGAATGATCGGCTTTGAATTAAGTACAACTGAAGAATAGCTACGAAGAGCCACATGATTTGAGACTTGGACAAGAGTGCGGCTCAAACACAGTTTCGCAGCAAACAACAACAAAGTGCAGCAGACAAACTGCACTATTGAACATTGTCGCGGACACAACACAACGCTTCACACATTAGGGCAGTGGACAAGAAGCAGACAAAAGCGACAATCAAGTTACCAAAAAGAAGCCTTATGTTCCGTGCAATTTCTGTAAAAAATTGAGACACACAGTGAATCAGTGGCACAGTGATTGCCCCAGTCGGAATAAAAAGAATGACCAGAAAGGTAAAGACCGACAGCCGCGTCCAAACAAGAAGATCCAACACAACCCAACGAAAGTAACAATTGTACTTTAAGTGCTGTGCATTTGACTCAAAAGTATTCATAACCATTCACAATCATCACCAAAGTGAATAGCACTAGAACTGCGATAGTTTTAGACACCGCATCCAGTACCAATCTAATGTCAACGGCCTTTGCACAGTGTCTCAATGTGCAGTTAGACCCGCGACAACCTGAAGAAATTAAAGTCGCGGGAGAAGTGAATGTGAATTGCACCACAGCATACGGGAATGTGTGCATCAAACAACAGATCGAGACAGTCAAAACATTAATTGTGCTCAATTTTGACTACTATCTACTTATTGCACTACCCACGGCAGAAGATCTCTGTTTAGTCTTTGACACGGAAGCAAATAACGCATAGCTAAAGGCGTTACCACAAACTAAAATCTATCTGACCCAAGCCGTGAGGACACAAATTGCGCCCAACACTTCAACACAGCGCAGTACAACACAAACGAGTGCTCAGAACGAGACTCACACCACAACTCAACCGAGTGCTCAGAACGAGACTCACACCACATCGACTCGACCATCGCAACTCGACCTCGCGTCAATGAAACCTATGCAAAAAGTGTATGCTATTCACGTGAATGTTATTCAATGAATGATACTGTAGCATATAAGAGGAAAATGCCACTATTAATGCCTGTGACCCCGTTTGTCTAGACTTCATGAGTCGGTATAATCCCGCTCATTCAGGTTTATCTAAAGAGGTCATTTCCCCAAGGCTTTGTCCTTACCACGAGCTGAGGGCTGTTAATACAAACGACCAATGAGATTGTTAGCTATTTAACTGAAAACTACTTAACCAACAGAACATTAATGAGCGCTCATGCGCTCATCATTATAGACTTAGAATGAGGACGTAAAGGCTGTCTTAGACATTCAGTTAGATTCTGGGCTGGAAGCTGAATGCACGCTTTTACTTTATTGTAATAATAATAGTCTTCTAGACTTTAAAATAAACTAACTTTCAAAGTAAGCAAAGTCCAAGTCATTGGTGTTCGGGTGAGTAGTGGGCTCCGGCCTTTTCTCACCCGAAAATCAGAATAGCAGATGGAGTTGAGATGGCAGTCGGTAGTCGTCTGGATTAGTCAGGTGGTCCGTCCCGGTAAGGTCTGACCACCACAAAACGTAAGTTCATAATGTGCCTGACTCTTATACTTCTAGACTGTGTCCATGGCCGCTAAAGACACCTTATCATTGGACGACTTGAACGGACACAGCACAAAGGACGACCTGACGGACGGATCTTGACGGGTGGTTCCAGAAGCGCTAGGGTGGAGTGGTCGTGACAGTGGTCGACCACCTTATTAGGACGTGGAGTGTGCTTCAATTTTACCGTGATTGCTTCATGTTAGCTCTATTTCAGTATTGATTTTGAAACTAATTGATTCTAATTAAAATCAAGTTAAATATAATTTAATATTTGTAAAAACAAAATTCTCTAAGTTTTCTCTCATATTGAACAATACGTAGTTTGAATTTTTGATAACAATCGAGTAAAAATCATTATTCTATGAATACATTGAAAATAACCGAGCAGATAAATGTTATCAAAACTTTCTAAATGATTAGTTATAGATTGATTTTACTAGAAAAGTTGATTTTTAGATGAAAGTAAATAATGGAGTTTATTTATTGAAAGCATATATTTTTTGAAACAATAAAATTCTGAGAAATCTGTTGCAAATCCAATAAATCTTTTTCAAATACTGAAATCTGATATAAATTTGTTCATATTTTTTGCATATCTATCCTAGACCACAAAATCTTTCCTAATCATTTCTAAGGCGATACCGAAAATAATAATCACCATTTCAAAAGAAATTGGTTATAAAAATCTAATTCATTAGTGAAAAGGTATAGATTTACGGAAATAAGTTGAAGTTAGCCTCCTTATCCACTGAATGAAAAAATAATAGAATTTTAATTTTGGTTTTTATTAATCAAATTTTATTTTAATTCAGAAATCTTCTTCCCGAGGACTTAGTATTTCATTTAAATTGAAATTTGTTTATTTGCATTTCAAATATTCTTTCTGGAAAAGGCTGAGCGATGGCTGTAAGCAGGCCATAAGTTTGTCCATGGTGGCCTTATCCTTTCCTTTCAAACTTTTCTGGGTGACTTCCTTGTACTCTTTTCCGCATTGATCAGGATCGGAGGCTTGTTTGATCTTAATTTCGGCTAACTTCTCATTCAATTCCTTGAAACTTGCTTCATTCTTAAAGCACAAGTTTATATCATCTAGTGCTTTGTTTAATTCCGGTACTTTTGCACACCCGGCTGAAATGAACGAATAGATAAAGCATGCATTAATATCAATCTATTGAAATCAATTCAACTCTTGTTCAACTCTGGTTGACTATTGAGTCTCATCTGATTCATTGACCTCAATCAATTGTCATACTATCTGTGCGACTGATTACTAATTGTTCAATGAATATTCTCTTGATACGATAGCAACAGATAAAATAAAATCAATACTGACTGCATCGGAGGATCTTCCAATCTTCGTCCTTCACAGAGAAAAGTGCGTCCATTAGATCTATTTCACTTGAAT
>JAQIWA010002738.1:0-12394 GCA_034693305.1 Eueremaeus valkanovi | reverse complement strand
GCCATTTTGCAAATATAAAGTTATCCTGTGCAAAAACGAAACGATTTTCGAAAAAATCCTGATAGATGAGGTCGATGCTTTTCAACAAGGATCACTTTGAATTGCTGAAATTTTGTATAACCCTAGTGGTTTTGGCCCAGAAAACAGTCCTAATTCATTGCTACCAGTGCTGCACCAGTAAAAACTCGCCGCGGAGAAAAAGTTTTTTGTTAGTTGCTTTACAAAAATAGATATTTTCATTAAATTTCCTTGTAAGGTATAGACTCCAGCTTCATTTAAGCGTGTCCCTCAATTTTTGAACTGACTGTATAAGGATAGGTTAACTCAAATTCAGTTTATTAATTGTTTCGATTGAACGCAATTGAATTCAACCCAATAATGACTTATATCTACGCTTTGTTTTTGGTTGCGATTGCTATCAAAGGTTTCCATTGAATTATACGATTACTTAATATATAATCAATTTTTGATTCATTACTGAAATATAAATACATTTATTTTAAGGCCTGAATGGATCTCCCGTACGCTTTCTCAGCAGTGATAGCAGTTATGGAGAGAACACAGGAATTGCGGAACAGAACCAGAATTTGAAGCCTATATCAGAAGAGGTGTCGATGCGTCCAAATGGTAATCGTCAGGATCAATTAAAAGACTGCATGTTAGTGGTGGATGAAGTTAAGAAACAGCTTAAGAGTTTCTGTAATGGATCCTGCTTAAATGATTTTTTTTATCTGCTCAAACTAAGAAGGCTTTAGTTACACTGGCTTTCACTCGAGCCTGCAACAAATTGACCTGCAATGATCTTGTAGAAGATGGAGCTGTATACACCTCATTGCAAGATATCGAATTTTACAGTTCAAAAATGGTCTGCACTAAATCTGTTGCTTGACCAAATCCAATGTAGGTTAAAATTTTATTTTGGGTAAAATTCTTCAATGCTTTTAATTCTAATCCATGAGGTTAACCAGCACCAATGTTATAATTAGAGAGTATCTATAATCTTATGGTGAAGTGATCAAGATGATCACCAATAGTTTAGTGTTAGTAACGTTTGTGCTGGTATAATACTTGCCTTTCAATTCAAAGCTTATAATTGGTATAAATAAATAGTTATATCATTATTATTCTGTCGTAAACTATATTTTATTCAAAGTTGTAATGAATTTCATATTTATAATCAATAAAATTCATTTTAATTGTAATTTTGTTTCCTATTATTCTTCGTATTTAAGCAGTGCTTTATAAATCTTTTTTATCAATTCTGTTCTAGGCATATTCCAGTAACATTTTTGCTTATATAATCAACCTTGCCTGATGAACTTATTTACATACAACTTATGAAGTGATCATGTACAGTACAGTTTCAATATATTAAATAATAAATTGTTTTTAATGTTTTATCGAAAATAAATTACAGTATAATTGAAACCCAATATTCAGGCGAATCAGTTGAGACAAAGCTTTAATAAATTAATGAAATTCAATATTCACTACAAAATAATATGAATTATTGATATATTAGTTAAATAAGTAATTATAAGAATAATAGTCTAAATCTAATGCAACACAAAATATAATGAATCAAATAAATAGATATTCAATAAAATCAAATGCTTTTGCGGACAGAATATTATTCGTATGCCTCGGAGTCGGTCTCATATAAAACCAGCGCCGGTACAACATAACAGCTGATATAGAGATCATCCTATCGGCCAGTGCTATCAATTCGCCATTTATTTTAATGAAATCCGGTATTGGACCCAGGGATCATTTACGCCAATTCGGTATCAGTACTCTGAGTGATCTGCCCGTCGGCCACAATCTTGAGGATCACATCTCCAATACAGGTGTTGTGTTTGCATCAAATCTAACGAAAAAAGAGGTTTCACTTGTTTTGCTGTCAAAATATTGTTTTATCAATAATCAAAGTAAGAAAAACTTATTTTATTGGTAATCAATATTTTAGCATTTTCAATCTAGCGCCTTGAATTGTGCAAGGATATTTTTCATATATATTTTTTATCAAACCACCCACTATCTCTCTTTTAAATAAGACCAGATTCAATATTGTACTCCCTGTAGTTTTTCTGTGGCGCCCGATTCAAATCAGGCGCTACTTCTGGGAAACACTGTATTTGTGCCATACGGCAAAATCATATGGCTAACATTAGTAGCGGGGGCAAATGAATATCGAATATTAAGCATAGCCTGCAATAGTAATGATAACTTCAAAAAAAGTTGTTATAAATTCAAATTAAGTGATACTGACTGTCACAGAACGGAAAATAAAATCAATAATTAAAATAAACGGCACTGACATCCACAGACCGACTACTCATATCCAGACTGTATATCAAAAATGAATTAAATCTAACAGTGTTTGAGAACATCATAGAATTGGAGCAAATGTTTGATACAATAACTCTGTATTTAATTTTCTTATACAAAATATAAATAAGAGCTCATAGATAAAAATGGACCCGATGTTCGAGGCCAGTAAGAAAAAGACATCAATCGGCTCACTGGTGAAAAAGTTGAAAGGACTTAAGCCGGTTGTGTTGAGTCACGACATACCGCCCGGAACTAAGTTGACATTTATAGATGTGTCGCACAGTTTGGCCACAATTCACATGGAGTCCAAATTCAATAGATTCAGGTTTGCATTAAAGCATAGAATATTTTAAGCAATGAATGCAAATACCTGTACATTGCTATCAAATGACTAACAATTTATTTGTTAATCAATTATTCATTTGACCGAACAGTGCACTCATAGACGCAGCCAATGATTGGCTGAAACGACACTATTTATGGAAAGTAGAAAATTGTGAAACAGTTAACCTGGTCTTCAAAAATGAGAAACTGGATGATATAGACTACGGTGCGACACAACGGCTCCTGCAGTCGTCGGCCAACTTTGATATCGGCGATTCTCTTATATTGAAGGCATTGCGGCTATGGCTGAGCCGTAGAGAAGATATGCCGGAAATGAAGAGAAATATTGACATTCAATGCATAGCTTATCAAACATTTCTGCCTAAGAGTTGTCAATACTATGAGAACCAGATCGGATGGGAACAGTTGGATGACGTCATCGAGACTATCAATGAGGCCCTAAGATATGGCCAAATATGTGGACAATTACTTAATATCGAAAGTGTTAACTATGACGCCAGTGAGGACTGGGTGGTCGACACAGAGGTGCCGATACAGCGCGAGTTCGTTAATAAACAAGAAACAGCTTTAAGAGTCTATTATGTGACGAATGCACCCATAGATCAGAGCAAAGAGATTGCAGTCTTTGATTTTGTGCCCGAAATCATGAGCGCTAACTGTGAGCACAACCACTCTTTTGATTATCATTTCCTAAAAGAGAGTTCAATTTTGCACATAATTGAGTCTCATATAAAAGAACTTTTGTTATACAGTAATTGTGCCCTAAATTATATACTGATGAAATCATAAAAATCAATTGTGATCAAGCATGATTGCAATTGTGACCAGAAGGACATTTTAGGGGCTAAACTGGCCAAGTGTTTATTTTTTCAATTTATATATTTTTTCAATTATTCCTCTCTTTTGAAGTCATATTTCAACTTTTGATTTAAAAGTTAATAATTTTCTTAGGTATTCATTAGATTAATGGACTTAATATTTGATCTTGATCTTTTTCAGCTCCGCCCAAATTCGAACCATTCAGTTCACTACTGTATAAATTGCAAGAATTTCTGGAAGACAACAGAGATTTCATGTTTTTGAACTGTCAGAGTCTGGACATTAAGTTTAGGACTCGTATGAAAACAATTATAACTTTTAATTAATAATTCAATTATTTTTAACTATAATTTACTTCTTATGAATAGTCGATGAAATTCACACACATTTTATGGTTCATCACAACGACATCGGATATTATCTACGAGTCCTTCGACTCATAACATTGCGGACACCGGAGCCTAACTGTGTGTACACACCTGTCAACCACTTTGCATATGAAGACATTTCCCATCCGAATGAGGTCAAGTCGACTACCAGTGAAGAGGATAAGGAAGACGTTGTGCAAGAAATGGAAGAACCAGAACAGGGAGAGAGCATCAGTTTAACTGAAGGTACTGGTGCCGCACAGAACCCGATACAGCCGGTGCTTAATATCGAGTCCCACTACTTCGAGATCATTCATCACAACACACTTCACGGCCCGTTCTATCCGGTAAAGAGAGCTATAGAAGAGTTTATGGAACGGGAGGAATGGTGTGAAGATGATCGGCACCAGAAGTGGAACTATTTGTGCGCCGAAACGATTATGGTTTTGGCCAAAGACGAGACGGACATTGAAAGGAAAGTGGAGATCAGTTTGTTCAGCAATCGGCACAATATCCTTCTGATGCCCCGACAGTATAACGCCGTTCGTATATATTTCGATACATCGCTTATCGTACAGAGCCGTCGGTCTAATAATGCGGCCAAACTGACCAAGTCGAAGAGTGAGAGCTATGAGAAGGATTTCAAGACTAATAGGTTCCGTCAGCGCAGTCTACCTGACAGTGCCATACAATTTGTTGGCAATACGGCTGAAACGGTTAAAACAGTAAAGAATAAAATTTCAAATTCAATTACCTGTGCCATTATGTAAATATAAAGAGTACTTGGCCAAATAATAACTCATCTGAAGATTATCATATTCACCTGGCTAGATTGTTTATTTTTCACCTTGCACAAATTAATTATGGAAAGCTTTAACGAAAAAAGAAAATAACTAAAGGGATATCTGGATTAATCCTGGAATATCTGCTTATACACTGTCCAGGTATTTAATCTTGTACAGTACTACTAAAATATTTGTTGGTTGAACCATTAGCACAGATATCTATGTAAATCCATCAAAGCTAAGCTTTAGAACTAATAATTAAGTTTCAATAACAACAACAAAGATTAAAATTCATACAAACAATGCTTTGTTTTCAGTAAACATAACTTAATTTCAAATATTCTGCAAATGTTTTGAAAAATACAATTCAACATAACTTGTATACAACTCATACGAAACTATTTAAAAATTGATCTGTTCTGGTGTTGTGCTCAATTTATGTTCTGTACAGTATTGCCGACAATAAAATGAATTTGAAATCTCAGTCAATAGAAAATAATCGAAAATATTTCAAAGTTTTTCCATATGTTATACAATATAAGAACGAAATACAAAATATTTTTATTGCAATCATTCCAGAGATAGGCAATGGGGGTACAGGTAGGGGTATACCCCCTGTGATTTTGCTGAGGCATACCCACCCCCCTCTAATTTTCTATCTTTTTGAGGAAAAAACGCGAAAATGGGGGCACTTTTGGGCCTCAAAAGTCATTCATTGTACCCCTTTTGGCAAAATTTTCCCCTGTCGTCAGACCCATTGCCTATCTCTGCAATCATTCGCTGCTCTATTATCAAAGAGATATGAAATTCAATCTATAGATGAACTGGTCGTACAATAAAGCAATTTCAGATAAAATTGAGTTATCATTATTTTTTGCAATTATCTGGAGTATTGATCAAAACGTATAACTTATCCACATTGTATACATTGTATACTCTACTCAGTCTACTGTATCTATAAGTTATATAATTATCTGATTTTATGTTTGTTTAAAAAGAAATTTTGATAAATTGACAAGGTATAGTAATTGGAATTGATTTATCCTGAAACAATTCATATTAATCAAGTTTGCTTTTAAGCTAATTTGCAAATATTAACGATTCTTTAGCATTACTTTCCATCGAAGTGGTGATTATTTAAATATGTTTTTAACAAGGATAAATCTAATATTAGCCCTGAACATAAGCTTAAATGTCTTCGCCTTATATATGAATGCAGTACTACTGTCAGACTGTCAGAGTTGAGTTTAAAACTATAAATATGTTGTAATAATGAAAAAATATTTTTCTAACATTAAAGGGTCTTAAAAATGAATCCGAGAATAAATAGTTATAAGCTTTGAAAAAAAGATGAATATAATAAGCAAGCAATCAATATATTGATTAGAAAAGATTGTTATTTTCTCTTCAATAGAAATACTGTATTTGTTATAAAATATTTGGAGTGAATACTGAAGAGACGAATGTATAAAATATTTATGAATTTTTATCTCAAATATAGAGAATAATGAAATGAATTGCAAAATAATTCAATTATTTTCTTGTTCAGAACCATTATCTTTTTGTAACGAAATCAGGCATAAAAAGGAATACCTGTGCAGTACTTGACTTAAAATTCAGATTTATTCATGAATTCATTGTTGTGTAAGTAATTCAATATTTAAATGAAATTACTTTCAAATTATAAATGAATTGCGAGTAAAGACTTGTATTAAGCAATGAATTTAAGTTGCATTCAATCCAATTAAAGTGAAAGTTTAAAACAATGGAAGAAATCAATTGAATTAAATTGAATTTTATTATTATTGCATAAACTATGTAAAGATCAATTAGAATTGATCAAATTCATTCCGTATAGGTCATAATTACGAAACTAACTTGCTCAATTTATAATCATCTTTGTAATAAATTATAATATTTTTATATTGCTTATCAAGATGCATTTTCTGCTTATGATCTGAGCATATAAAAACTATTAACATTTAAGCTTTATTATACTGTACGTTATTGAGATCAAGAACCTGGCTTACTTAGACGTCATTCTCCTGAGACTCTAGCACTGTCTCTGTTTTATAACAGAGAGAACCAGTGATAGTGTATGAAATCAAAGCCAGTACATCTGAATTTACATTAATATCTGATGCACATACAGTCAATTCTCGTTATAAGAAGCTCGGATATAAGAAACACCCGCTTATTATGTACACTAAAAGTTGATCTGATGGACTCGACTATACCTTTATAGGCTTGTTGAGTATTCTCTCTATAGTGTACTCTCTTTATAGTGTACGGATTTTGCTTGCATTTGCTCGTTTCTTATAACGAGAATTGACTGTAATTATATTAACATGCTTAATTTAATGAATAAAAGACTTACTTGAAAAAAGATGAGAATCTCTTGTTTTATGGCAATCATTATATAATAAAGTTATGTCAATAAGTAATTACGACTGGAAGAGCTCAGGGATGACTTTAATGACTGAAATGCAAAGTTAAAGAGCTTCTGCATATCGATTGACACAGAATATTAATTTTGAACATTTTTCATATTCACACAACAGATAAGGATATAAAATAACAGAAATTTATTTGCTTTACTAAAACATTTAATATTATAAATATATTCATAGATCTAATGAAAAATTCTGTTCCACACGAATCGGGACTTTATGTCTGATCATAACTGGATTCAAAAAATAGACAACAAATAGAGACAACACATATGAAAGCTATAAAAACAATTATCGCTCCGACTATAACCCATAACATGATAGACACTACAGAAGAATATTTTTGTTTTCTAAACAGATAAAGAATATTCTGAACGAAAAGAAAAATAATAAAAATAAAGGAAAAACTCGTTTATGAATAGAGAGAAAAAATGCGAAACAAAAACAGAAGAAAAAGAAGAGAATTGATCGGAAAGAAAGCAATTGAGTTGTGATGAAAACTTGTGCCAATTCAACAAAACTGTATGTCTGGCTGTGGACAGAATGAGAGGCAAAGAGAGCTTGAATTCGCTCTACACTTAACTCTATATACACTATCGGAATGTTACGGAACATAACATAAGCGCTAGAAATATGTGACACTTGAATGAGAACTGCGTTGCTATGGATATATGGATTGTATGGATGCAAAGGATGAATGAATTGGCATTGAATCACAAAAATACTTATCAGGACTTATTTTTGCTCAGCTTCTTATGTATTACTGCACTTAGATTTGTGACGATGACAGACATACACGACTCTAATTCACTTTTATCGCATTTGCATTCGTCTCACTTCTATCGCATAATTTTTTATTGTCATTCAAAATATTTTTTGCTTTTTATATATTTAAATATCGAAAATAAAATCGTTCTTAATTGAATTTATGTGGGTGCAATTCTTGGAGAGAGAGAGAGAGAGAGAGAGAGAGAGAGAGAGAGAGAGAGAGAGAGAGAGAGAGAGCTAATTGTTCATAAATTGGTTCAGAATTTTCACAACTAATTATATGATATATAAAATCAATTAATATTTTATTAATTTTACATTTTATCAAACACTGTGTTCAATAATAGCATATAAATTTATAACAAGCTAATTTGAAACCTTAGTATTCCTAGAATATTTTTTGCCTGATATGTATGTAAATATTTTTCATAACACATATTCTTTTTCAAATAAACAAAAAATATTTTTAAATTGATATAAATAATTCATTTATTCTGAAAAGTATAGTTAGAGTAATATTTTAATATAAACTTATGTTTTGATGTTTTCATATATTTTCACTTTTTTAAAAAATTTTCATTTATTTCACACAAAAGAGTGTCTTATATTGTGTAAAGCATTTCACAAATTAAATGGAAAATACATTTAACCAAAATTGAAAAGTTTTTCATATACCGTATAATCTGGCATATTGCTCCATGCAAATATAAATTGAATTAGAACATTCTGCCGGTATACCCAGGGGCAGACCCGTGTGCCAGTGTGAGTGTGTCAATTGTGAAATTCTATAATTATAAGTTGAGATCATTATCTGTTTATTATCTCTCTGATTATGACTCATATCTATTAATATATCTGAATTGGATTTATTAATGGAAAACTCCAAATAAAAGCTCAAAATCCAGTTTTAGTTTAATTAATTGGTCACAAAAATATTTCATTTCAAAGTTTAGATTCTAAGTGTATTCATAAAAATATTCAGTCATATAATTAAATCTGCTCTGTTCTTATATCGACATGTAGCTATATGCGGGTAATACGGTCAATAGATAAATAGAAAGAATATTTTTTAATGCAAATTCTTTCAGATATTCAATGTAAATATCAAAGGCTTATACAGAGCTTGTCGTTCAACTGGTTTATAGCAAACATGTGAATCTCTTGTACTGTATGTGTAATCCAGTTAACTGTCTATTAAGCGCATATAAATATAAAGATCGCATCCATTACTCCGATAAACCTTACCCCGACACACATTACCCTGATAGAACGTTGCCTTGATATTTTTATAATTTTAAACTGAAATAAATATATTTTTATTTGAATTAATTCGAATAAATTTAGACTAAATTGAGCCGAATTGGTTTAAATCATTTCAAATTATATTTAACGTGCGTTATATTTAAAATTATCTAGGTAATTTAAGTTGTCAAGATGTTTGTCGTAGTAATGACCTGACACCAAAATAGAGAAGACTAAACAATAACAAATAAGATTAAGTAGAAGAAAATACTGAATGAAGCCTTGCTCAGTTATGATGTTTATCAATAATAGTCAAAAGAGACCGACTTTTACGACAGAATAGAAGTTATTCTTCGGATTCAATATTTATATAATTCTCACTCACTTTAAATTATACTAAAAGTAATGGCGTTTTAAAAATACTGGATATTTTCAGGAGAAATAATAGCCACCAACTATTGTAAGCACAGTATACACCAGTTAGAATATGACCTGTACTAATGTAGTCTTGTTTAAAATATATTTGGATTTTAAAACTTTTTTCTTATTAATTCTCACGAAAAAAATATAACTTTTGAATGAATTGGAAAATCCAGGTTCTATAATAAAGCAGACAACTCTGGTCACCCCTCTTATTGAAGCTAACATGGAATGATGTCTAAATAATGTCATTAAAATTATCGATAAAATAATTATTATAATAGAAATCACAATAACTATTGCATTGAAACTATTATAAGTAAAATCAATGAATAATTTTGAGGTCAAGCGCACAGAATATTCTTACGAATCAATACGAGAATATGAAAAGTGCTGTGAATTTGTTATGGGATTATTCGAGGTAATAAAGGAAAGGATATTATTTAATTAAATGATACTGGATCAATACTAACAGAATACTACATAAGACTAGTGCTAATACTATTGAAAAGGGTTTAACTATTAATATACAGTATATTCATTGATTGAATTCATAAATATAGCGCACAATAGTATAATATAAGGAGAAATGCTAATGAATATGAATCTGCTGTTAATGTCAATTTAATCGGAGTCATATGAAAAATTACATACAAACAGGGATAATTATAAATTCAAAGAATATATTGCTTGTTATGAAATATTTGAACTAAAGTTATATTATTTTTTTCCTTATGTTATGTAAGAGATATTAATTTTGACGAAAGTATAGAATACAGAATATTCTGTATTCTTATTGATCCATATGAGGGTCTGTTGTGCGCATGCATTGCAAATGCAGTAGAATTCAAATGAGTCGAATAGTTTTTATTGCCATTCATTGGATTTTATTTCGTTTCATTCAAATAATAGCATAGAAACAAAACAAACTGAAAAATGGCCCAATGGATCATCAAGAACAAAATTGAACAGAGATTTCTGGAGAAACAGTTGAGAATCGATGACATTATTGTGTTCGACGAAGACATACCGAAGAACTCGAAACTATCTTTCGTTGATTTTGCGCCGACACTCAAAGTATACAAAGACGAGGGCATCAAAAGTGTTAACTATTCGTAAGTGAATTGTATTTAATATTAATTCTTATTAACATTATATTAAAAATAATATTCATTTAAATTCAAAAAATTTTTAGAGAAATTCTTGAATTCGCCAACAAATGGTTGTTAAACACCGAGTGTTGGGATGTTATTGGATGTGAAACTATACCAGCGATAATACATTTGTTGATCAATAATCGGGGAGATATTGAGAGCAAACAAATATTGAAAATATATTCTTTAACCGAAGACATAACGAAGAATGATATGACTATTGCGGCCAACATTAGCAGAACACAGAAAATAACCCCGGTCGAATATCCAGTTCTAATGTTGCGGCTATGGATAAAACCATTTGACAATAAGGACGAGAAACTCAAACCAATTGTACCTCAAATACAATACAAAGACTTTGCGCCGAATCTGATGAAAGACAATGAGTTCGAGAATATTGATTGTGTTATACAAAGAGTCAACGAAAGTGTTAATAGAGAAGCAATTAATGGCAAAATCATTAATGTCCAGACACTGGGCTGTAGTGCAGAACAGGACTGGGCTATTGATACGGAATCGACACAAATGAAGACATGGATCGGGAAATTGGTATACGTTTTGCGCGTTTTCTTTATATTGGGACCAATACATGAAGAAGAAGTAGGCTTTGCCGACTTTGTGCCCGAATGCCTGTCCGGCGGAAATCTGTTTAAGCGACCAAAGTTTGAAAAGCAGTCGGATTTGCTGAGGAAGGCATCCAAATGGCTGTCAGATAATCCTGAAATCAATTTCTGTAGCGCGCAGTCCATTGATGTCAAACTCAAGTCAAGTAATTATAATGTTTTCTAAAAATTCTGATAAAAACAAATTCAATGGAAAAGTAAAATATTTTAAAATAAATAAATATTTTTATGTCTCAAAAGTGGTAACCATTGATACGAAACAAATGGCAATAACTCGAAAAACTGGAGATTACATACGAGTCATACGAATCGCATACACAAAACCCAAAGACTTATCGGCAGACATACCGATGAGTTCAACACTTCCACCGCCGCCTCCGCTATATCTGGTTAACAATGTGTTTGTTTTACACAAATCCTATTCGGAGACAAAGAAGAGTTTAAATGAGTTTTTGGACAGAATTGAATGGAAAGCCGAACAACAGTATAAATGGATTTTATTGAACTGCGAGACTGTATTGGTTTTGGCGTCCAATGGTTTGAAGACCTCTCTCGAGCACAACAGCGATAAGAGTTTTCAAGTGATTTTTTCAGCCAAATCAGAGATTAATTCCAACCAATTCTTTGCACTCAAACTCTATTATGACGTCGGCTTCTATGGCATCGATCAGATCCAAGCGAAGACTGAGAATGAGATTATAACGAAAAATCATTGCTGTATTGCTATGTAAATGAAGATCAATATTATGATTGATGAATAGGTTTGGTCTGTTTCAATGAACCTAAAAATGATTTTTTCACAATTTTATCTATACAGTATACCTGTGTACAAATAATTAACAACTCTTTTTTAATAATAATTTAACATAAAATTTTTGGATTTATTTTCTATGATATTGTTAATTAAAAATGAGTAATAATTTTTAAACCGATTGTATTATTCAAAACAAGCACGAACGTTATTACCAGCGAGTATACCAGGGATCTAATGGTGCTAATTTTGACCATTAGGAGATAATTGGGTCAATCGGTATTCATATCTATAGTATTTATCTGTAGTAACACTGGTTTAGCTGTACTAACAATGAC
>JAQIWA010002737.1:0-12398 GCA_034693305.1 Eueremaeus valkanovi | reverse complement strand
AACGAACCGCTTATTGTCCGCTCAGCTGATGTCTAAAGCGAGAGACGAATCAAAACTTTTATTTCATTACAAAAAAATTATTTTAATTCTGTTTGCGTTTCAATACAAGTATTAATATATTTTTGAATTATTTTATTCTTTTACTAAATATTTTTTGTAATATATTTCAAAATTTTAGTTAAAGTATGAAAAGATTTTAATGAAGAATTCGTTACAAAAAAATATTCATTAAGTTATAGATTGTATTAATTATTAACATTCTCTCAAATGTTGTCTATAATATCCGAGCATTTAATTGAAATTCATTGAATTCTCTTCAATACATAATTATTAGACTTTTTATGAATAACTCTCAAATGTTTTCTCAAGTCTTCGTCACTTTTAAAACTATTTAAACAATTCTTTTCAATACATTTAAATAATTTTAGTTTTGTGTGAATATTGTTTATATGTCTATTCAAGTGATAATTACTAATAAATAATTTATTGCATTCATTGTAATCGCAACGAAATTTTTTTTCTCTCGCTTTTCTGCGAATCGCAACTGATTTGCGTTTAAAACTATTTTTCTTTTTAATTGACTTTTCATTCCTGTTATGACTCTCTTCTGGAACTCTATTGGACTGAATCTCCACTTCTTTCGATGTCTCTATAATAGCAGTCATTCTTCGATGACTTCTTCTCTTCTGTTCTTTAGTTTTATCTTTCAATCCATTCTTTTCTGTCCAATCATTAGCCATATCTTCATAGGAACTAATGTCCACTTCGTTTGTACCACTTTTTGTGTTTAAATCTTCGTTTTCTTCTCCAACTAATGAATGGTTTGATTCCATATCAGTTCCAATCTCTTCATTACTGGTCTCATAATTGACTTTATTTTTCTCTTCCTTTGTATTCAAATCAACTTTTCTATCAATCGATTCATTTCTGAACTCTTTTTCATATTTTTCTTCATTTACTTCAAAAAGTCTTCTAATTATAATATAATTCATATTATTTTCATCTGATTTATACAAATCAATGAATTGTTTTAAACAAATTCTGTAATCATTTGTTAACCGTTTTAATGATTTATATTTATTTTGAGTCAGAGTTAAATCATTTAACAGTATTTTATAATCTTCTCTCAACTCTTCAAACAAATCATTTATCAATATTTTAGCCATTATTTTGATATAAATTATGAATTATTAATAAACACTTAAAACAATTAAAATATTTATTAAATTCAATATTTGAATGCATCTGAAGACCATTTGAATAGCATGTGCTCTAAAAACGCGTTTTTAAGCCATAGAAAACTTAACACTAAACCAAAAATCCGGTTTACCTGGTTTAGCCAAGCAGATTAACGATATGGTATGATATGGATCAGCTTAAGTTCAATGACTTCAATAGTTGAGTTTCAACTTCTCTAAACATCTTTAAAATTGGCAAAATTACAGGTACGGGTGCTTTATTACCTTTACAAATAGTGCAACAAATACAGTATTTCAATACCAAGGGATATGTTTGTGCCTGATATTAGTACTAGAGTCTAAATTAGTAACTAGACAATATTTAATTATTTATCTATAATGTGCTCAATGGTAGTGGTTCTAGAATTTTTCAAATACCTGGGCTCAATAAAATCAGTCAGGGTAAAAATTCAGAATTTGGGAACAGGTCTTATTCTATGGATTAGCTTAGGAAAGAAAAGTTTATTTTTTCATAAGTTTTCAGAAATAGAATAATTTTTATTAATTATACGAATAATAAGATTTAAGTTTGTTTTTGAATATTATTTTTTGGGCTTTAGATCAATTGGTTTTTTGGGTGAAGCGTCTGAACTACTGATATCTTTGCTGGGAATAGGTTTGGAGTTCATTCCAGTGGCCACATCTCTATCCGGCAGGCTTTGGGACACTTGTGCTGACTCTGATTCCTCTGACTCTGATTTTTCATCAATTTTTGACTTTGTATTCGATTCATTTTGAGTATTCTTGGTCTTGACCTGAACCTCTTCCCTTTTATTTGCCCTACAATTTCTGATAATAAGAACGACTAATACAGTGATTGCAAACAATAGCAAAAATATTGCCAAAAACCCGATTATCATAGCTATCAAAACCCATAAGTGTTTGCCTATAATAAACATTAAAATAATAATTATTGCAAATATTTATAGGTAAGAAAAGCAAATAATAATAATAATCAGACCCTTAGGCTTAGGACACAATTCTTGTGTGAAATCCTTGATTTTGAGTTCAATTTGACGATTTGTATCCAACGATATATCACATGAATATCGGTTCGCAATTAGTGTTAACATATTCTTCAATATGACTCCGGAAGTGATTTTCTGACCGTTCAACTCATTTCTTGACTGGCTTATCTCATTATTGGTTAGATTCCTTGCTACCAGTCCTACTGTCTTGTTATCTATGAATATAACGGACAGATTTCGATGCAATTCCAGTTTACCCTGCTTAATTTCATAAGCCCGAAGTCGAATCAACTTATTTTTGATATTATTTGTGACAATATATCCAGTCTTGTCGTTCACATTCATTACATCAATCATAGGCTCTGAACTATTGCTTTTAAACTGACCTAATTCATGCCACGCAGTTTTATTTAATCTATGTAAATTATTAATCCAGTGCTTATTGACACTGATATCCCAAAAAAATTCCTTTGATTTAAAAATATATTAAATTATTTAAATAATTATCAAATATTTTGTTTGAAAATTACTTTTTCGGTATTAACCAAAAGAATTTGGCGATCGGTAGAGGAATTCTGAGCTGTGAAGGCAATACTGACTGGAGGTGTGATTTGATAACTCGAATACCAATAACGAAAAAAGTCATTGATTTTCGACACATTTTCTATTGAATTCTTGGTCGTATTGACGACAGTAATAGTGTCTCCGATAAAGTAATATAACGTTTCGTTGTCTTTGGCCACAATTGAGTCGATCACTAAATGCTTAATATTATAATCACATAATGGACTCAAAATCTAATTGAAAATCAAAATCAATGCAAAATAAGAATTAAAAATGAATTCATTAATTTAGCGAATAGTCATTATATCATACACTTTGGCCTAATTGTGAACAACTCAACCAAATCACTGCTAAGACTATGAATGTATTGACAGAATTCATATTTCACTTCAAGAATATTCTTTAGATTTATTCTTAAACACAAATAAAATTGTTTAAATACAGAATTAGAGAAAACTGACCCGTATTAAAGTTTGAATGTGCTTCTTATTTGGCGCGGGCATACTTTATTTATTGTTATCATATGATACAGTGTAACCAAGATGATTCTTCATTATTTTATTATCAAGAGTGAGCTTATCAATTGGTCAGCTCATCGGATTTGGACAACCTAGGGGAAGGGAGGCAAGGTGGTTCAAAAACTGATCAAAAAAGGCCACTTTAAAAACCCAATATCAAAACCTAAGGGGTATTTTGCCTATACCTACCCCTTGGCAATCCCTAGTCTTTATATAGATTGAAACAATTTAGAAAATATTGAAAATATGTTTAATATTTATAACATTTTATTCACTGTTTTCACTATAAATACAATTGAATTGACTTTTAATTTATATAAGAATTTCATATAAACTATACAAAAGTGAACCGAAATATAGAATATATTCGACCGAAATGTTTGACTAAAAAGAAGTTTTATTTGTCTTTGACTTC
Source organism: Eueremaeus valkanovi (assembly GCA_034693305.1). Lineage (NCBI taxonomy): Eukaryota > Metazoa > Arthropoda > Arachnida > Sarcoptiformes > Eremaeidae > Eueremaeus > Eueremaeus valkanovi. Next base: position 8,695 of record JAQIWA010002737.1, on the reverse strand, counting down.
TCATTGATCGGCAGATCTATGAAAACGGTTTTCTTTCGATTCCTATCCCTTAACTGTAGTTTGATTTTCGACTCTATATTCGGCGCTTCCTTACTCTCTTCATCCATGTCCTCATCCACAGTGATGTGAACACTGACTCCGGGTTTGATTAATTGGCTTTCGTGTGCGAACGCAATCTTATTGATGATACGGCGCTCGACCTCATGCTTGATACTACGGGCGCCGTAATGCACGTTATACTCATCGGCTATGAGTCCGATAATCCTCTTATCCCACGTCAGCTCCATTTTATGTCTAATCTGTGCTCTTTGTGCCCAATATTCCAACTCTTTGAGGACCAGCTGATTGAGCTCTGACCTCGAGAAGGGCAAGAAGTATACCATTTCGTTAATTCTGCCCAAAAACTCGTCTCTTTTGAAATGTCTTTTAAGTATCGGTCGAATGACTCGCTCTTTGAAGTGTTTCGACACTTGTATTGTGTCCTCCGATAGCTCTTTCGTGTCGTCTATCTGTCCGCTCAGCCGAGCTTTGGCCACCTCTTCGGCCTCTTTACGCAACTGTAGTCCGTATTCTCCGATCTCATCACTGGCCAGGTTTGACGTCATTATAAATATAGCGTTTTTGCAGTCAATTGTCTTTCCTTTTCCGTCAGTCATTCGGCCCTTAATTATGAATCAAATGAACAGAAAATCAGTTTTTGTTTAATTTGTTTAACAAAAAAAAACTCAAAATAAGAACAGATTTTAATTAAAAAATATATTTCTATTCATATGAATGTAAGACCTCATCAAACAATTGCAAGAGTATTGTCAGCACATCGTTGTGAGCCTTCTCCACCTCATCGAACAGTACGACCGCATTGGGACAGGTCTTCAACGCTTTGGTCAGTTGGCCGCCATCTTCGTGGCCAACATAACCGGGCGGACTACCGATAAACTTCGAGACCTCGTGTTTCTCCTGGTATTCAGTCATATCTATGCGAATAAAACCTATGAATGAAATGAAATAAAAATATAAATAGTTTTTGAAAATTGAATAAAAAATCGATTTTTGTTTCAATAAAAACCTTTTTTCTCATTATTTTTATGCAAATACTTAGCGATCTGTTTGGCTAACTCTGTCTTTCCGATGCCGGACGAGCCCAGGAACAGGAAGACCAGTGGGTGGTCGTCGTCATACCAACCGTTCTCTTTGCGTCGTATGGCCGCCGACACAGTGGTTATGGCCGACTGCTGGCCGACAATCACTTGTTTGAGTCTCTGCTCTAACGGAAACTTCAGGCGCTCTTCCAGTTGTTTCTGTTCCAAAAGCACCGCATATTTGGACTCGTATTCCGACAATAATTGTCTCAGTTTTTTGTTCTCTTCTTTGCAGTAATGGATCGGTTTGTGTCCCATTTCGTTCTCTATGTGCGGATTGGCTCCTCTGCTGACCAACAGTTCCACTGTTGACATATTGTCGGCCAGTACTGCATAGTGTAGTGCAGTTGTGCCCCGGAATGAGACCCGAGTGGACAGTATATCAGAGAATTCCGTTTCCCGACTCATCGCAACTCTGAGGTAATTGAATCCCATATAGAATGACATCTTCTGAGCCGAAGAATACTCGTCCGCACTGTCGATATCGGCGCCCGAATCCAGTAACAGCTGACAGATATCTGTGCGGCCGTTGACTGCGGCCAACAGTAAGGGATTCCAACCCAAGACATGTCGACAGTTGACGTCCACTGACTTATTGTCAATGAGTTTGCGGACAACAGATATGTCACCGCTTCTGATGGCATCGAACAGCTGTTCTTCAGCCGGAGTGTTGTTCTTCTTATGGCCAGTCGTGTTGTCGTCCGCGCGAAGACATTCGGCCAAACGTACGACCGATGAAGACATCAAACCATTGAAGAGATAATTGATTTTATTCTCATTCAAGTAATGATAACAACAATAAAGAGACGCAAAACACGTGACTCTTGTGATCGGCAGCCGATATGAAGACAATCGGCGGTCAATTGTGTGGAAGTGTCGACTGTTTTTGGTTACCATCGATGATAATAGTCTTGTATTGCATCTGATCTTTGATAAGAGCATTGTCTTGTCGTATGAATTGGTTCTTCTGTTCGACTATTTATTTCTCTTCAATCCAACGACTGATTTGTTGACCACTTGTTGTAAACAAACGAAAATTCAAAACATTTTGTAATTCAAGCAATCATTGCGTCATATAATGCGTGACTTTATTATTGTTGCCATAAATTACGTCCAAAAATATTCACACTTTTAGGCTTTGAAAACCAAAACACAGCCTATGGTATTGGCTCAGAAAATCCGGCTTATCATCATTTGACCCAAGGCTAAACTATAGATAACCGCTGTACAACTTTCATCGGGCCGTGGTTTGGATCCTGGTCTATAAAGCAAATTATAATCAATTGCCATTTGACAAAGTAACATTTGTGCTTGAACTTTATTCATCAAGATTACTTTTAATATATTACCCTGATGATAATTTTAAAGATTAGAGTTATTTCAGATTTAGACTCTTTATATGTCAATCGTGTTTTCGAAAGTTACAAAAATGAAATTAAAAAGATTAAACTTATCTTCTATAATGAGCAAGGTTCAAATTCTCAAAATTTTATATGAACCAGAACATAAAAACAAAAAGTGATCAATGGAACCGATAGTTTGAGCTCTATAAATATGATCTATGTCATTTATGTTTGCATATAAAAGGCTGGTTTTTCCAGATTTTTTTTCTCGTTTAATCCGATTTCGATATCTTTACGTTAAGTGTCTGACAATTGTTCTGTTAGTCTCAATAGTTCTCATTATTAGTATTTGATTATCAATTGATTGAGTCATACATAGAGTCAGTCATACAGTCTATACAGTCATTGTGTTGTCTGTTATTTCATAGTCTAGTCTGAAGTCGTCTTCATATTAAATAACATTATTATTCAATAAACTAATGAAAACTGATTTAACTTTTCATATGTTTTGAAACAGTAATTAAAAGTACAAAAAAATGTGTTTTATTTTGTGATTCAATTTGTTTGTGATATAATAAAAGTGAAAAAAATAAACGAAAAAAATGCCTAAAAAACGAAAATCAAAACCAAAACGAAAGACAATTAAAAATAAATCAAATAATAATGAATTGAATGACAATTCAGTTGAAACTGATTTGAGTTCAGAAACGAATAAAACAAATAATAATATTATAAGCAATGAATCAAATGATCGCAAAACTGATGATAGGATTGAATCAAATGTCTGTAAAACTAATCAATTAATTGATTCAAAAGCAGAAGAAGTGAACGAATCCAACAAAACAATGGATCAATCAATGGATGGATCGATGGATCCGTTGAATGAATTGTTTGCCAAAGAATTTGATAATAATTCAGATCTGTTTCAGAGCTTTGTCTCCAATAATAGCGAAGACATAATCAGAATAATAGACGAAATGAAAACCAATTATTTGTCCGATAATTGTCTTATAACTAATGGCTTGTCTTCGGATCCGATTGATTGGTCGCCAGAAGAAGACTTAAGGGATTTGGCTAACAGTCGGAGTAATAAGAGTCAGACCAATGGTAACTGTGTTGAGACAATAGGAGAACAGTTCCAGACTTTATATAACTCTAATTGCAATCAAATGATTAGTAAATCATTAGAGACTACCAGTGCTAACAGTACTACCAGTGCTGGCAATAGATCACAAATAGACGTCAAACCTATTGAATGCAATCAATTAAAGTCTAAATATATACCAAATGTGAGCAAAAATAGGTATAATTCAGCCAAAACTGATCCAAAAACTGGTCCAATGAAGAGAGAGATGGGTTTAGACAAAGAATTTGAGTCGAAATGCAATATATTTTTGACGAAATTAAACTCCAATTCATATAAATTCAGTCGACTATTACTGTTGAACAGAATTAATAAACTTGTCTTCAGTTTATGTAAAGACACGACTAATGTATGGATCAGTTATTTGGGGTTTAATCGGAAAGACTGGCCGCCAGTACTGACCGGAATCATCAAAATGGACGGCGACTCTGAGCGACGGAAGGGTCCTTACGGTGCGAATACCGGGCCGTTTGTATATACTCTGACTGTGATCGCAGGTGTGGTCACCGTTACTATCGATAACTATATTAAAACAGTTGTCGAAACTGACCACTCGATCAGAATCGCCGAAACCAGTCATTACTTCCTTAGGAATTATAGGCCAAACGATGCGATCATTTATTTTCATATATCACTCAATTGAAGAACAAATGCTTTTTACATAAAAATATGTATTTTTTAGTTTAAAATAAGCTTTAATTCATTTCCTGTTATCAAATGTTTTGAGTTTTCTTACGATTTTTCTATTCATTAATTCATTTTAATATTTGTTTTATATAAAAATTTGTTTTTTTCTCTTTTTTTCTTTACTTTTTCGTATGTTTTCGTTCAATAAATAAAAATCTTATTTAAATCTGATTTTTGTTTTACTATTATTTTTATAGCAATTATTTTTGGCTTAAATGCCAATTAATTTCGGCTTATATTTACCATTAATTCAACCGAAAGTCTGTATAAAATCCACTCTAATTGTGGTTTACTTTAATATTAAAACAAATATTTTTGATTCAATTCCGAAAATCTTTTATATTTTGAGTCCTTTTTCCAAATGATTTCTTTCGTTTGAATCATTTGAATCGAAAAATTATAATTTGTTTCAAAGAATTTATGTTTAAAAATAAAAAACTTTTTATTCATTATTATAACGACTCATAACGTCAGACAGAATGAGATAATACTGTATATAAAGAAATAGTTTTCATAATAAATATAATTATATTCATTACATGTTTGGTATATTCCGGTTAGAATTGAACTTTTAAACCCTAATTGAGCTAATCTTGTCTAATGTTTCCAGAATACTAATTCTCAAATATTCTGGTCATTATTTGTGAAATCAAAGTCTGCTTTTGTATCAAATTATTTGCAAATATAGTGTATTAATAGTAATAATAAATCATTAGAATTGTTGAGAGTTCATACAGTATAAGGAATATTCTTGGTCAAAATTGAACCATATTATGGAAGCTTTAAATGCTTTAGAAGTTAATTACAATAATAATTAAAATAATCTCTTTTGAACTTTAATTGATTTTTGTTTTGCTTTCTATTCTCTAATAATTACTTTTTAACAAATAATAAGAGAAACTTAAAAATCAGACGAATAACAAAAGGATAAAAATTAAGCCAACAACTAGACTAACCTTGCTATTTCACTCATTATCTCTGCTTAAATCGTTATTTTTCATATATCTATAAAATAAGCCAAATCTCATCCAAAATACTTTTAATAATAATGACTAAAATTTCTTCAACTTTTAATTAATCGGACGAAAAGTCTTTTAGAAAAATATTATAATTTATATGATGTCTAATGTTTGGCTCAGTTTTAATAGATTAATAATTCATATGAGCGAGTATTCAAGTGAATAATGTCATGGAGTAACTGTGCTCTAATGTGCAGTAACTGTGCCATAGAAAAACATTTTGTATGCTATTAGTGAATAAGAATCTGTTGAATAGATTTTGTGCGAAAAATAACTATTTTGTCGAACATTTATTCAATATTCAAGAATTCAATATTTAATATTGAGATAAGCAAGGTACTTGATATTCTCTATGCTCAATAAACTTTATACAATATATAAAAGTTAGCAGAAAATTAGGCAAGCTCATTTTATTATTAGAATATCGATGATTATTATTAATTACTGCTTGATTAATTACTATTGCATCTGGTAAAGTTAAAGGTGTAATAAAATGAGCTTACTTTAATTGGTCTAGCTTGATCATACAAGCATCGGTAGTTATATCCATTCGCATCTGCGCTCTCATTGTCCGGAATCTATAGTACGAACAGTAATCACAAGAATTTAAAGCACAGAATATTCTTTGCTGTATATATAGAATAAGTGTCGACAGTATCGCTTCACTGCTCTGTTAGCAAAGTTACTCAAGTTTTATATTCTGTGCTTACAGTTCGCAAAGAATTTTATTTTAAATCTAAAATATTTTAATAAAAGTTCAAAACATTTTTTTATCCAAATTTTTATATCTGATTGAAATTCCTTTGATTTCACAGAAAAAAAAAGTTTGATTCGGATTAATAAAGAAGAAAAATACGAATAATATTCAGATATAAGAAATGAAATTCATTTTTATGATTGAAATACTTTATGAACTCTTTTAAGAGTAAAAGTTCTTTATATATATATATATATATACAGTATATATAGACTATTATTATATATTCTATTCATAGAATATTCTTAGTGTGAATGCAGTGATAAAAATATTCTGATCATTGATTGCACGCTTGACTAACGTACGGAAAAAAAGTTATTTTTATCTCAATTATCATCTGATTAGTTGTCAAAACTTATAATTATTTTCTAACAGTAATTGAGAGAAAACATTTGCGAAAAATTATTTATAGTTTCTCTTATTCTGAAGTGAATATAAGTATAACTTATTTTTTGTAATTAATATTCAAAGCTTTCAAAGTCATGGCTTCAATGGATTATGAATTCATGGGAAGTCCTATAAGGAATGACACTATTGTGAAGACTTGTGCCGATACTGATTTAATAACGACATTCAACTTCACAGAATTTGATTTTCCAAACCCAGAATATTTAGATTCAAAGCCATTCACATGGATTGAGTACATAAAGATCGGACTCTATGTTGTGGCCATCGCTGCTGTTATGATCGGCAATATTGCTGTCATACTAGCCGTCGCTTTGAATAGTTCTTTGCGAATAACGTAAATATAAAATATAAATATTATTTGATTACAGAATAAAATTGAATTATATTTTGTTTTTTTCCCAAAAACTTGCGGCTATTATAGGATAAACTACTACTTGGCTAACCTGGCTGTGGCCGACGTATTAATATGCGTGTGCTGTATGTGGACTCATCTGGTCAACCATCTAACTGAGCCTCTGTATGTTTTGGGGCCTATAATCTGTAAATTCAATGGATTCGCACAAAGTTAGCACATTTTTAAAACTCATATTCATATTCTGATCCTTTATTTCTTAAATATTTTGTTTTATTTATACACTATTTTGATATAATAGTATGAGTCCTATAATCGGTTTAAACCTCTATTAGATTAGAATTCAATTCAATCAATACTATTCTGTTGTCTAAACTGTGTTTTGCTGTTAAACTGTTAAACGTATAAAATATTATTCTTTGGGGAAATATAAATAAAATAAAAAGCAATAAAAGAGAAAACAAATTATTTTTATATTTATTTTAGTATAAAAACCGAATAAAACTTTTTAGCACTGAATGTCTAAATATGTTTACTCTCTTTTTGGGTTCAAATATGCGACGAAACTGAAGTTGAAATTCAATTTTTTCTCTCTTTTTACTCTTCACTATAAACCTAACTGTCCTTACATTTTATTGAATCCTTTGGGACCTATCCTCAGGATATGTGGATATACTTATAGTTCAATGGGTTCTGCTATAAGAATAAGTTGTAGAATATTCTCATATATCTGTCCGTCAAATGTGATTTCACTAAATATTTATATTAAAACCAATTTTTTTGTCACTTTTTCCGATATATTATATTTTTCTATCAAAAGAGACAATAATCTCCGTCAATAACTTACTGCACTTTACATCGGTTATATTGAAAGTGCCTGAAATGTCAATGTAAATGAAGCTTGACCCTATATCATACATTTCTACTGTTTTATATAACCTTTCTTAAGACAGTCTCAAATCTATGTTATATAATGTGTTTATTATTCATTAAAAGGCTATTATCTCTTAACTAAACCCGAATGATGTCTATTCGCAGTCATTAATTAAATTTAACCGAGACTTTCATAAATGTTAATTAAGTAGAGCTGAATACATAAGTTTGAAATTGTAATTAACAAATGCAGCCATGATCAATTAATCAAGGCTACCCTACTTTAATCTTGGTTCATACAGGGAATAAAAAGAGTCCGAATCTGAACAATGAAGTTTACTCATTAGTTGATTGCAACAAGTTTGTTTATTGTGATATATACCAGAGATAGGCAATGGGTCTGACGACAGGAGGGGTAAGCCAAAATATTTGCCAAAAGGGGTACAATGAATCACTTTTGAGGGCCAAAAAGACCCCATTTTCGAGTTTTTTTCCCTCGAAAACATCGAAAAATAGAGGGGGTATGCCCCCATTGCCTATCACTGGTATGTCCCCCATAGCCTATCACTGGTATGCCCCCATTGCCTATCACTGGTATGCCCCCATTGCCTATCTCTGATATATACGGCTTTGAAATGAAAAAAGTCTATAATTATCCTAGTTTACTCGATTCCAGGTATTTCTGTACGGATCAGTTCCTTATTATTCTGTTTTATGTTCTAATGTTTTAAATATAAGGATTAAATATCTTCTGCTCTACTGATGTATAAGAAAAATAAGAGTTTATAATAGTTAATGTATCTATTTTTAGTTTGATTGTTCCGGATCAATTACTTAATGCTCGTATAATATTCTAAATTTATTATCAATTTTAATTATATGAGATTTTCTGGCAACAAAAGGACCTCCGTCCATTTAATAAAGATGTCTGCCATTCTCATGAATATAGGGACCAATTAATATTTCCAATTGC
>JAQIWA010002736.1:0-12399 GCA_034693305.1 Eueremaeus valkanovi | reverse complement strand
CAAAGTTAGCCATCGATTCATACGAACAGAACACGTATTGAACTCAAGACGAGATATGTCGCGAAGAAAACCAAAGCTAAGCAAAGCTCCAAATCCTGCTCCAAATCCTGCTCCAAATCCTGCTCCAAATCCTGCTCCAAATCCTGCTCCTAATCCTGCTCCACTTGTTTTACTGAATGTCCCTGATGTGCTCACCATGTTAGGGGTCACACTTCAAAGAGGTTTCAGCGAACGCCAAATGAAGGTTTTTGCTGGGATTAGTGGGTTGGGTTGGTTTCACTTCAAGAGCCCATTCTTTCATCTGGAAGTTCCGGATCCTGATGAATTTTATATACATCTCAACCCAATCATGTATCTGGGTCGGGTCGAGGGTCCGGAAGGTAAAGTGCGAGAACATGGGACTATGCAGGAAGAAATGGATTATTTCGCTCGCGAATGTCGGGTGCAATTGGGCGGACACGTATACATATCCAGGTGCTGCAATTTGGCGTTCGTGACCACTTTCGTCGGTCGTGACCCGAACAAACAGCTTCCAGACGGATACCACCAAACACCCCGGGCTCCAATCAGCGTTGTTTACCCGATAATACGGCGCAAATTTGTTCTCTTCAACAATCAGTCCCTCGATCCTGATGATCCCAGGCCACCCGCGAAAGCCAGAGGCAATCAAATCTTTGTTCCCTTGGCCACTCAAACACAGTTATGGGAATACAATTTAGTACTCGGCCTGCAATTCAATTATCACCGGGATCAATATTATTTCTCCAAATACCTAAAAAGGGATAATATTCTTATAACCACTGATTACAATACCGGCGACAGGGCTTACAGTCGGTGGTGGGGGGATCCGAACAAGTATTGCGACCGTGGCCTGGTATTCGATATTACAGAGGACAGGCTTATGAAGGAGATATTGACGATCGTTAATCCTGGTCCAAATTGTTTTGCTATCTACGTGTGCTCGGGTGCAAGACTTGTGGTTTTGGATCCTTACCACTGGAAACAGGTAATTGCGGAGGATCACAACCGATCACTCGTAGAACAGGGAGGACTGGTAGTGGGCGAACATCTCTTATACCTGTGCACCAATACAAGAAACACATATCAGAAACTGACGACTCAAGCAATAGAAAATCTACTGACGCCGACAGCACGGCCAAGAACTACACCGGCCAAACCGAAGGTCATATTTTTGGGCGCAAATGAGTCCGAATTCAACTCAATTACTTGGGTTTTGGAAATTGTGAGAGAACAGGGACGACCTCCCAAAGGGCATAGAAGATCCGGAAAGAATACCAAAAAGAAATGGTCCAGGGATGAAAGGGCCTTTTTGATTGCACCTGAGGGCGGATATATCGTAGGCATTGAGGACTGGGATGTGGGTATGCAAGAGGTGAGAGCTCGGTATCAGTACGAGCGCCTACACGAGGCTAATGTGGAGATGGTAAGTAGACGTCATATGGATCCCAATGGGCTTGGGTTCGCTGCACCAACCGATGAGGCGATGCTTGAGAAGATATTGGGTGTGGGCGAGCATCGGAACAGGGCGTATGAGGTCAACTTCAGAGCAGGTCTGGAAGGAGTTGCCCTGCATTTGTACGACAGTCTGCCTAAGTTGCAGAACAGACCCGTTTTGCCCGAACAGTTCAATCACAGGGAATGCTTTACCCGTGAACCCACCATTTCAGGACCACATACAAAGGCTTACAGACCACCTGTGCCACCGCTCAAGCCGGCGGTCAAATGGGATTACGACCCGGCTAAAATTGATTACTATTTCATGCCTTCCTCTAATCCTCCAACGGATGAACTCTTATCAGAGGCAGACAAGTGGAGCACACAAATCATGTCCGAGTGCTTGTTCCGACAGGTCGGTCCGAAGCGATACACATACAAATTCAATGGCACCGACACCAAAACTCTGGAAGAATATGGAATGGAAAGGTTCATTCGACCCGACCAGTTTTATTCGGGACTACCCCAGTGCGATGGAAAAAAATATCGCTTTGGTATCGATGGCTGGCTCTACAAGAGAACGGACCCGGAGCGTCTGATCGGAAAGTATAAGACGGGGTACTATCAAAAGCAGAACTAAGGAATTCTTTTCAACATTAGTATAGCTTCAGTCAAGTCATGCGAAAAGAGTTGATTCAAACAAATAAATTATTATTTGTAAACAAATTGAGTTTTTATTTCTATAAATATAATGAATACACTTATGAGCCGGAACTGTCAGAATCATTCAAACTAATACCTTTCACTGACTCCGTATTTGACCTCAAGCACAAACCTTATCAACTTTGATCTATTTGTAATAATCTTGCTATAATACCATTGAACAATAACTTGGTCAATTATTGGTGTTATGAGTCATAACTTAAGACTATAGTATTTCCAAATCATTAGCTGTACTAACAATGACAGCAATGATAACCGCTTTTAAATATTTTGATGCGACATATTTGGAATACATTGGTGCAAGGACAGACTGACATACGGACAGCTTCACATAAGCGTAAGCGAGTATATTGAGCTTAACAAGCACGAACGTTATTACCAGCGAGTATACATTGAATCTATTTGTGATAATCTTGAAAATATAGCCAATAGAAGATAATACCGACAATTGGTATAGTTATGAATATAGTATTGATCTGTAGTAACACAGTTTTAGATGTACTAACAATGACATCACTGTTGAAATTTTTGAAAAACTTGAAAATCAAACAACGTTTTGAAAAGTTTTACATTTCAGACAAACAGACAGACAGACGTACAGACAGGTGCGATTATACTCGCTATAAATCTGATTATATGATGAGACCTATTAATTAACATATAATATTCAGGGTATTTTAGGACATCTGTACTAATGTTTACATTTTGTATAACTATATTATAATGATATTCATTGGGAAAGAGATATATTAGTCTCTAATTATATAATCATTAAGGATAATCATTCTGTATCTTCAATGATAATAGCTGATCGTGATCAAATTTGCGCAGATTTTGTAAGAATAATATTTTAAATGCTTTCAATATTGAATCATTGAAACTCTGGTAAATTTTACGTTAGGTTTAAAACTGATTTTGTCCTTAAAAACCCTGAAATCATACCGAATGTACTCAAATATGAACTTAAATAAACTGATGTTTTATAAAACCAGTTCCCAATATAAAGTCAGTTCAATTCTTATCTCACGATTAATTAGCTCTTAAGCTTGATTCAAATAGCCAGGCTATTTTGTATAATAAACTTTAGTTCAAATTGTTCAGTGATTAATTAGGAAAAAAAATTTGTCAAAATATAATAGAGTTTTGCGAATAGAAATGATAACTAAAATGATTACTAAAGTTCTTATTTCACAATTAGATTCTTGGCTATCCTATGGAATATTGGCGACTATTATATGTATTTATTGGTAACTTTTTAGTTATTTAATAATCAAACAAATACTTTGTGAATATTTTCAGATATATTTTGTAACAAAATATTATTAATAATCTTAAGGTATTTGAAGCGAAACCATAATTATTGGTCTAAAAGAGGAATAACTGGTCCGAAGCCTATTATAGGGTTTGGTAATATTCTAAGCCAGTTCATTACACCCAGGCCTCTGTTGGAGTTGGAATGGTTTAGAAAATACGGCAAATTATATGGGTTTGTATTCTTACTATTACTGCTTAGGGTTTGAAATAAAAATTTTTAATTCAAAAAATATATTCATTTAACAGAATATTCACCGGAAATGAAGCCGTGCTAACAGTGGCCGACCCGGAGCTCATTAAAGCAATTTTGGTCAAAGACTTTCACATATTTGCTGATAGGAATGCCGCCCGTGAAATTCACCCGGTGCTGGCCAAACATCTGGTTGCAGTTAATGGAGAGGACTGGAAGAGAATCAGATCCATAGCCAGTCCGACATTCAGTTCCGGAAAAATGAAGAAAATGTATCCAATGGTCAAACAGTGTTTGAATGACTTTTTGGATGCGTCAGAGATCTATGCGATGGACAGAAAGGATGTGAATATAAAGGACATGTACGGCAACTACACTATGGACGTAATAGCTACCTGTGCTTTCGCCACAAAAGTCAATGCACATAAAGACCCGAACAATCCATTCATTACTAACGCAAAAGACATATTCGATCCGATCGTATGGAAAATAATATCAGTTTTAATATTACCTAAATTTGCGCTAAAATTATTGAATATTAAATCAATGTTCAACGAGTCGGCCAATGATTTCTTCTTCAATCTGACCCGTCATATAATAAAAGAGAGAAAAAATAATAACAAGAAATACAATGATTTCATTCAGTTATTACTGAAAGCGGAAAAAAATAATAACAACGATATTATCAGAGATGAGAACGATGTGAATGAAGCACATTATGTGAACGAAGGTTTGTCCAATAGATAGATAATATTATAGTATTAATAAATAGATTATTAATAATACTGTTATAAATAAATAGTATTAAACACAATTAAAATTTATTTCACACTAACAATTTGAACTTGGTCATAAAGAAATTTGATGAAAAAAAAGATCTCAAAGTTCTGGATATAATTATTAAATATTTTTTTTAGGAGAAGACGAAAAGGCCATCGAAAAGAAGACTTTGAAAGTCGTGGATAAGTTTATAACCGAAGACGAGATCCTGGCTCAGGCCTGGATCTTTTTCCAGGCCGGCTACGAAACCACAGCTACGACACTAACATTCAGTACATATGAATTGGCTCTGAATCCAGAAATTCAGGACAAACTGTACGAAGAAGTGATGACAGCTCTGGACTCTAACGGCGACATAGATTACGACTTATTGGCGAAACTTCCGTATTTGGATGCAGTCATCTCAGAGACACTGAGACTTCATTCGCCAGTTCTAAGACTCGCAAGAGTCTCATCGGCTGACTATAAATTGGGCGAAACTGGACTGACGTTACGCAAAGGACAACGCATTGAAATACCTAACTATGCGATACATCTGTGCGAAGACTATTATCCGAAGGCCACTGAATTCATTCCGGAAAGATTTTTGCCGGAAAACAGACACAAAATAATTCCTTACACTTATCTACCCTTCGGTGCCGGTCCTCGCAATTGCATTGGTATGCGATTCGCTTTAATGGAAGCCAAGTTAGCTTTAGCTCAAGTCCTTAAGAGATATAGATTTTTCCGCAGCAGTCAAACAGATATTCCTCTTCACCTAAAAAAGACCCTTTTCCTAAATGCACCCAAACGTGTAATCGTTGGCATTGAAAAGAGAAACTAATTATTAAACTCTCAATAATTGTTGTGAATTAGTATACAATAAGTTGTTTATTATTTAATTATAATTTTATTATAAGTTTATTATTACTTTGTTTAATAATGAATTATTTTTTTGAATAAATGTTATCTAATTATGTGACTTATCAATGATCATGCTCATTTTAATCATCATTATAATAATTAATGTAATTGTAGTTCAATTCTATTCACATTGTGTTAACTCTTTTTATAACTTTAAAATGCAATTCATTTTAAGTCTTAAATAATTTTTTTCCAAAATATTTTTTATTTCATTTCGACATTAAGTCTAAAATATGAATAAATAACATGAATTGAAAATATTGTAGGAATAAAAAAATGTTTTAACTCATATTTCCTGTTATAAAATAGTTGTTCTGATCATCTAATTTATGCACAACTGTTCAAATATTCCTAACATTCCTATCAATCTATTAGTCTGTAAATACCAATACTTATAGTCCTTTTCGTATAATTCTGTTTGTGTGCACACAATGTCTCAATTGTAAACTTTAATAGTTTTAAATGTAATTCAGTTTTAATTCAACAAAACTATGTTGACTACAAATAAATCAAAATTCACTACAGCTTAATGTCTACAATATTTCGCTTTTGTTTTTGTTTCTATTCAGACAATCCTAATCATCTGTATAACCCTGAGCAAACAACTTTCAATGTTATTCTAATCAAGGTTCTGATAATGATAAATTGACTATAAGTGCTTTTTAAATCTGCGCTTCAAACTCACTCATTGATTAGATCATCTTGCTCATAATTGTGTAAACTATTTCAAAACAAGTGAGTTTAAATTTAACCATTTTTGATTGATTAAAATCAGGTTATATCTTATCAGAACTGACTTACCAGTATTATGGTATCATTGAATCTGATTGAAGCGCACAATATTTGCCACTACTGTACTCAATAGATTAGTTAGCAATACTTATTATTCAATTTATTCATTAGTAAAGTGTATACTTATATCAGGTTTTGAAGCATTCATTGATAAATTCAAACTTATCAATGATATTTCCTGCTCATTAAAACTGATGTTTATGTGTAGGTGCAGTTTGCACTTAAATCCTTGCTCAAGTATAAATAGTCGCAATCAATTGAATTCAAAAGAAACTCAATTTATTTGTTTTACTATATTTTCAACTTTATATTCATTGTGTGTTTGGAAAAATATTTTATTATATCTATTAATTATTTGAAAAAATAGAAATGAGTTCAACAAAAAAGTTAACTGTCCTCTTCACGCCATTAGACGGTTGGGGTCACATCAACTTTTGTCATGGATTGGCTGAAGAACTACGAGATAGAGGACATCGGGTGGCGTTTGCAGTCGACAAAGCATTTAAAGATAAGTTAATTCCGTTTGGATTCGAAGAGGAATTACTCTCAACGCCGATGAATACGGACGAGGAGTTTTGGCCCAAATTTATTGAACAGAACTCCTGGGCTATGGAGCAGAAGGAGCCAAAAGAGATCATGAGATTCTTCATGGGTCTGGGCTTCGGGAAAATGCTGGCGGATGTGAAAGCACACGATGATCAGCACAGGGAGATTATTAAAAGGCTGAAACCGGACTTATTAGTCATCGATCACTATATCTGTTCGCCGGCTCTGACAGTGGTATTCCATGGGTTCGGCTCTATTCGGCTGCACCGCACGGCCTGCTTATGGATGAGCGCATACCTCCTCAGGGATCAGGTCTGCCATTGAATAGCGATAAACAGAAATGGATTGACTTTAAGGAAGGATTGGCTCCAGAATTGACTAAAATTTTCATAGCAGTCAATGAGTTTGTTGTATCCAAAGGAGCGCCAGCACTAGTGCCTTCCAGTCCTCATCCGATGTCATCGTATCTGAATGTTTACTGCTATCCACAAGAACTGGATTACCGCGAAGTACAGCCATTGCCGCCAAATATCAGAAGAGTTGAGAATTTTGTGCGCATTACTAACGAGTCGTTTACAATACCTGAGCCGCTGAGCAAAAGGTCTGGAAAATTGATTTTCTTATCCATGGGTTCGTTCGGTTGTGCAAACCTGAAGCTAATGACTCGGTTGACAAATATTTTGGCCAAATCTGAGCACAGGTACATTATAGCCAAAGGGCCTCTGCATGACAAGTATGAATTGGCGGCCAATATGTGGGGCCAAAGGTTTTTGCCGCAGACAGCGGTTCTGCCTCTGGTGGACGTCGTCATCACCCATGGAGGCAATAATACAGTGACGGAAAGCTTTTATTTCGGCAAACCTATGTTGGTTATGCCTCTGTTCGGGGATCAGTACGATAACGCACAGCGCATAGAGGAAACGGGTCTCGGATTGAGACTCAATCCGTTTCATTGTAGTGAAGAACAATTGATTAGTTCAGTCAATCAACTCGTTTTTGATACAGCTTTGGCTGAAAGGATGGCAACGATTGGACACCGAATACGCAATACTAATGATAAGAAAGTGGTTTCGGATTTAATTGAAAGTATTTTTAAGTAAAAGTGTCTCAAATTCGGGCATAATATAACACATAAGTATAATATAACCTTTTTATTTTGGAACTTCTGCCCTGAAAACCTTTTATTCTGCATCTCTGCTATTATTAAAATATTATCTACTCTTTTGTTAAGTTATTTAATATGTTTTAAACACATTTATAATCTATAGTTTGCTATAATTTTTATTGTCCGCCAATTGAATGCGTTCTCTGTTTCAAAGTCTGTTCAATGAATGCTTGCGTACACAACACCAGTTGGTAGGCATTTCTAATGAACTGGAATGACCCTCATTAGTTTATTAATTTAATCAAGTTACAAACATAATAAATAAGATAAAATTATATCATAGGCCAAATTGAAAATAATTTATTTGAATTAAGAGAAAAAATACAACAAATGAATGTAATATACAGTCAGAGCATATAATTGAAGAAAAAATTGATTAGAATTTAGAATAAAATTATTTTTAAAAGTTTTAGATTCACTTCATATGCAGTTCTAATGCTGAACTTTATTTAGCCTTGTTCTTATTGATGAAGTCCAGCAATTTAGACACTCGTGAATAGACTCCAGGGAAGTCAGGTCTAGCACACCCTTCGCCGAAGGATACAACACCAACCTGGATGTTTGTCCCGTTTATAGTTAGCGGTCCACCAGAATCGCCCTTTGAATGCAAACAATTAATAGAAATATGAATTCAATAGAAAAGAGAAAATTGTTTTCATATAAACTCAAAAAAAATAAAGAGAACTCAAATTAAACTATAATTCTTACTGTCCTTAGAGTGAACTACAATTAATTTTAAAATATCTGATCAATTGTTTACCACTTAATTAATTATCTCTCAATAAGTTCATAAGACTCGAGTGGACAGTAGGCATACCTGACACGAGTCCTTTCCGGGCGCTTCGGCGCAAATCATTCGCTCAGTTATGACATAAGGCGTAAATTCATAGTCAGATTTACAGGTCCTTCGCTCCACAATCTGTAGGACAACCTTCTGGAGAGTTGATGGAGTACTGCCCCCTTCCGTAAGTCGACCCAATCCGGCAACCAGAACATTAGTGCCTTCCTTAGGATCAGAGTCCTGTGCCGGCAGACTAATGGCTTTAACTGTATTGTTATTCAGCTTTATATCAGCCTTGAGTATCAACAGTGAAATGTCGTAGTCGTTTTCGTCTTCATTGGATGACTTTCCATAGTTTGGGTTCTGAATAATCCGGGTCACTCCGACTACTGTACCCCCGCTGTTCAAACGTAAGGAACCGTAACGTACACTAAGTTTTGAGGCAACCTCTCTGTCCGATAAATAGGAAAATTGTTTATACATTTGATTTAAACGACTGTCCGAACACTTACCCAACGAAACAATGAGCGGCCGATATAATAGTCCTTTTGTTGAGTATAGAGCCGCCGCATACATACGTACCAACTATGGAGACATACCAGGGCACGTCACCTAAAGCAGCAGCCGTTCCATTGACAATGAAGGGAAAATGAGGTCTTCTACCTGGCCATTTGGTTCTGTTCTGGTCATAACGGTGCTCTTCCGGCTCTATTACCTCATTGTTCTCACTGAAAGATTGAAATGCATTACAAATGACGAATACTAGACATAAAACCAAAATGTATTTCATCTTTGCTTTTGTTGAAAAACTTTCTAAAATTGTTAATAACTTTTAATTTCCAATAAATTGGTCTAAAGTTTAGTTTATATAACAGTCTTATTATATAACAGTGCGATGGCACAGGTGTTATTTTCGGCCTTTTATTTAAAATAATACATACAGTGAAAGCCTGGCTTATGTTTAAAACAGAGATGCCGATAAATTCATCACTATGATGAGTCATTATAAACAAGCTTAATTAATACAGTTATGTGACGTAAGAGCTTCTAAATGTTCTAATTCTTTATATAAGCAAAATATATCCGGGCTAAGTTATTTTGAAAGCCTTTTTTATTTTGCATCTCTGCTATAATTAACATATTATCTACTCTTTTGTTAATTTAAAATATGTTTTAAAACATTTAATTATCTATTGTTTACAAATAAATTCAAAATATGTTTGCAATATAATGGTCTGACATATGAATCCATTTCTCTATTTTAGTAAACATTATTTAAAAATAAATAAAAATGAAAAATAATTTTCTAAAATTCAATTTAAAGTTACACTTAATTAACAAAATTCATAAAGTTATCCTTGTCAAATATTACAATCAAATGCCCAACAAATATAAAAAGCTACTTCTATACTATGCACCATGGTAAATATAATTAAAGTAGCATCGATAAATGCTACTGTATACTTATTATACAGAATTGATTCGTTAAATATTTTCAGTGTACCCAATGTTAATTCAAATTTAATTCTTAAAAAAATTGGCTTTAGTTTCAGTTCATGAAAAATAAGATAAATATCTAAGAATAATCATGGTAAACATATGAGTCATCCTTGGCTCTGAATCATATGTTCCATATAAATTAAATTATACACATAATAAATATGTCAATTTAATCAAGTTAATTTACAGAACATATAAATAAATATTACATTTATAAGAATTTAGAAAAATTTTTATTTTAAAAGTTTTAGATTTATTTCATATGCAATACAGTTCTTATGAAAAAATTTTATTTGATCTGAATGTTGATCTTTATTTAGCCTTGTTCTTATTGATGAAATCGAGGAACTTCGACACTCTTGAATAGACTCCAGGGAAGTCTGGTCTAGCACACCCTTCGCCGAAGGATACAACACCTACCAGCAGGTTTGTTCCGTTTACAGTGAGTGGTCCACCAGAATCGCCCTTTAAGTGAATAGAAATATGAATTCAATAGAAAAGAGAGAATTATTTTCACATGAATTATAAAACTAAAAGAAAACTTGAATTAAACTCTTGATTCTTGCTGTCCGTACAGTGAACTACAATTAATTTCTTACCACTTAATTAATTATCTGTTCATAAGCTCATAAGACTCGAGTGGACAGTAGGCATACCTGACACGAGTCCTTTCCGGGCGCTTCGGCGCAAATCATTCGCTCAGTTATGACAAATTCTGTGAACTCGTAATCGTAAGAACAGGTATTCCTTTCCACAATCTTGAGGACAACCTTCTGTAGATATGTTGGACTATCGCCCCCTTCTGTCAGATCACCCCAACCGGCAGTCAGAACATTAGTGCCACTGACCGGATCAGAGTTGGGCGCCGGCAGTCTAATTGCAGTAACAGTATTGTTATTCAGTTTTATATCAGTCGTGAGTATCAACAGTGCGATGTCGTAGTCCTCGTCATTGAATGTCTTTCGATACATCGGGTGGATTATGATCTTGGACACCCTGACCACAGTACCCCCGTTGTATATCCTTAACGACCCGTATCGTACTTTTAGAGTTGAGGCGACCTCACTGTCAGATTCATATAAATTTAAAATTACTTTACTTTCGTTTAAATCTATACAACAGTACAAACACTTACCCAACGTAACAATGAGCGGCCGATATAATGGTCCGGGTGTTCAGTATAGAGCCGCCACATATGTAGTCCCCAACAATTGAGACAATCCAAGGCACGTCACCTAAAGCCGCAGGTGTGCCGTTAACTATGAAGGGATGGTGCGGTTTCTTATCAGGGCGATTTGATTTGTCCTCGATAATCTGTCGCTGTTCCGGGTCTTCTATGTCCTTGTCTTTAATTGATGCCTTGAATGCATTGCAAACCAATAATGCAATGCTTAAGACCAGAATGTATTTCATCTCTACTTTTATTCAAAGTTTTAATTACTTCTAAACTATTAATAGCTTTTAATTTCTAATCTATTCGACTGAAGATGAGTTTGAATTAAAGCTAAATATAAATAACTTTTCATTATATAATATGCTCCGGCATATGTGTAGCATTGCCAGGGATGCGGATCAGATGTTATTAAATGCTCCAAAAGATCCATCCTGTGACTATAGCTATTAACCTAGATCATAATAATGACAGAACATCCGCATCTCTGATATTATGTTTAAATTATTGAACTATTTTCTACTCTTTCAGTAAATGAGTTTAAAATATGTTTTAAAACACATTTAAAGCCTATTGTTTACGAATAACATATCAATTATCTGATCAATGAATACATTTTTCTGTTTTATAATTCAATATAATTTTTAAGATATTTAATAAATTATATACAAATAAATGCAAAACTGTTTATATTGTATAGAAATTTCATTTATTTTTAATGTTCTGAAAATAGTGTCTCTTTTAGTTCAATTAATTTTTAAATGCTGTATCTATTAATTGGCGTTGAATTTAAATATTTGATAAGTTATAACACAAACCAGATATTAATGAAAAGTTTCTGCAATTTTTATAACTGAATAGAGCTTGATCATTCTTTATAAATTTGAATTATGCATGCCTTCACATTATAGGTATTTATAATCTAGAATTTTGAGTAAAATTCAGCTTGATAAGTTATTACTATGCTATAGACCAGTCCCGGTCATAGTATTTTATTAATGAGTAAATGACGAGTGCCCTTTATGGCATGCAAACTTATGTGAACTATGCACATTCAAAAAGTTCATAAGTAATAGTCT